>CM040968.1:13254619-13274148 GCA_022985045.1 Macadamia tetraphylla | reverse complement strand
GAAAAGTTTTAATTATGGTCTAGAAAGTCAAATACACTCTAAAAATATGTGTAAAAGAAAGTTCAAGTTCATCAGTCGTTTCCCAATTAAATGGTTTGGAAATGGGACAAATTCTTTGAAGGCACAAAAAGAGGTCCAATGAATGAAGATCAACCCATCAAAGTCTATCCAAAAATAAATAAAAATACATCAACGAAAGTTTTATATTTATAGAAAAAAAAGGTGAACCAACTATTTTATTTTACGAAAAAGGATTCGCATAATGCTATCACTGAGATTCCTTTGCATGTCCCCCACAAACTACCATGAGATCTTCTCTCTATCTCTCTCCATTAAAATGTTATTGTATTGTTCGAAACCCTCCATTTCTTTAGGCCCAAATTGCACGGGGTGTCATATGATTGTAATTTATATTTACATTTTATAATAAAAGGTTTTAGATGCCAAGTAGTGAAATTAATAATTAAATATGAAATTCAAATATAGAATAATTTGGAGTTAATGATATAGTCACATGCGTAATGATTATATATATTTTTTATAATTTAAAAAATTCTACTTTCCTCCCCTATAATTCCCTTCTGACTAAATGGAACATGGAGTCCTTTTATATATTCCATTGTTCTGTATCCTATTGCTTAGAAGGCTATATTTGACGTTATTCTCTAAGGATTCAAAAATAACCTGGTCATGCAAAATCTTTATCTGCATTAATAATTGGCCAAAACCAAATGGGTGATGGAAAAGACTAAGGGTGCAACTCGGGCGGGTTGGCATCGGTTTATGGAAACCTAAACCCAGCAATTGATTTTTCGGGTTTGGGTGGATCTTTGGAAACCTAAATCAAGCCCTAGGTCCCATAATTTATCAACTGGATGATGTGAAGAAGAACACAATGCTAGAACTGAGAGAGTACCACATAAATTTATACCTTAAGGTTGAGGGAAATTTGCATTTTCATGTGAAATTACCAACTAGTCATACCTTTGGCCACTCACACGGGGGTGTTTAGTGCTCTTCCGTGCTTTTAGTTAAAGTTGAATGGTTATCATTCAACCTTGGTATGACCCCGTCCATAAGATTGTGGGGTTAGTATGGGCCCACAGGACTAGTCAAGCCGAAGGCTTGGATATCCATCATTAGCAAAAGAGAAAAAAAAACCAACTAGCTGTAGACCTATCGTGATTAAGGTTTAGAGGGCAAGAATTTGGTGATTCAAGCATGCTGAGACAATAGCAAATGAGAAATTCCTTTAAGATATGAATCCATTTGCAGATATGTAATAAGTAACTCACATCACTAGAATGTCAACTACAATTAATATTGAAATCCTACGGAAGGAGTATACCACATAGTAAAAATAAAAAAATAAAAGGTAATTTACAACGCCACCCCTGGAGAATGCCACAATTATAAGAACACCCCCTCTATTTCACCAAATTAGACTCAAACACCATACAGATAGTCACCATTAAGGAATATACATGTTGATGTCAGCAACAATATTTTATTTTAAATACCAAAATACCTTTATTAAATATTAAGTACCTAAAATACCCTTGTAATAAGTTACTATTTCTTTCATATCGATTTGGTCCCCATTCGACCAGCAATCACTCATAACAGCGGCAATGGACGGCGACCACTAGGACCTCGTGGTGACCCGGCAAAACCAACCAGGCAGGTAGATAACATCTTTTCAATCACAGCGTTCACCTTTTTTTGAATTCAAATTTCTAAAGAAACCAGCCAAGGCCCCATCCCACCTGCGATCATTTATAGTAATGCTCACATTTTGCCAATTCTGAAATTTTGGTGGTTGTTGCAATTTGTATTGGCGTTTATATTGAGAGAGAGAGAGAGAGAGAGAGAGAGAGAGAGAGAGAGAGGGTGTTTCTTCGTTGTTCTGTGTAAGAGAAGTTGCTGCAAACCACGTACTTTTCCCCCAAACCTTTCTCTCGCTAGAGAAGTTTCTATCTTTCATCAATTTCGGTTCAATTTCTTCCAATTTATGGAGAGAGAGAGAGAGAGAGAGAGAGAGAGATCAATGATGCCGTAGGGAGGAGCGATTAATGATGGTCAGAATTCAATAATTACATGCTACATTATGATAGAAGAAGAAGAAGAAGAAGTGTTTGGTTGGTTACCTTTGAAAGTAATTTAGAGAAAAAGAGATAGAGAAACCAAAATTTCTAAGGTTCATAAATGAAAAATCCCAAGAGAGGGTGTCGAAAGCTTTCCTTATGTCAATCTTTAGACCCAACCCTCCGCCTCTGGAGGTCTTCCCCATTATATTAGCCAGCTCAGAAGCCAGACCAATGTTAGATTGAATTAATTTCCCTTGTTGAAATGCACCTTGCTCAAGGGAAATAATTCTAGGAAGAAAACCCAAAATGTGAGAAGCCATAATCTTTGACAATATTTTGCAAAAAAGATTTCCCACACACAGGGGGCGAAATTTGTCCAGAGAGCAAGCCCCCTCCACCTTAGGAATTAATAGTAAGAAGTTATTATTAATTTCGTAAGGAAGTGTACTTGAAGTAAAAAATTGCGATACTGTTCTGTAGACATCTCCACGAATGATATCCCAGCACTTCCTATAGAAAGCTCCTGTGTAGCCATCTGAGCTTGGAGAGCTGTCAGGGTCAAGGTCCCAAATGGCCTTCTTGATTTTAGCCTATGAAGGAATTGAGTCAAGGATGAGCAGGTCCTCATGTTGGAAAACTTTCGGAATTGAGTCCATTATGTCAAGATGATCCTCAAGCTCCACTCTTTAGTGAAAAGACTGAAAGTAATCAACTATGTAGTTTCCCACCTGATCCTGGTCTTTGATTTCAGTCTCATCATCTCTAACAATGCCATGAATAGAATTTTAAGATCTCTTCACTTCTACCATGACATGGAAAAATCTGGAATTTATATCACCTTCCTTCAACCATTTAACTCTGGACTTCTCCACCCACATCTTCCTCATGGTTCTCCAATGTTTTCCAGTGACAAATTTTTGCATCCGCCTCCAGATTAAAAAGGTCATCGTTCATCCCTTCGTCCTCAATTCTTTCCTGGATAATTTCTAGATCTGCCTTAGCACTCGCAACCTCCACTTCCAGATTGGGAAAGGCTTCCTGGGACCAGGAATGGATGATGGGCTTAAGCTTCTTCAACTTCTGAGCCAAGGAAGAGATGGGGGGCCATGACAATCCATGCTCCAGGCATCACCTGCCATGGAGGTGAACTCCGAATGATCCATCCAAAATTTATTAACTTGGAAAGGGCAATTTTTTAGGCTTTGGCGAGTTCTCAGAGCACACCAACAGAGGTGCATGGTCCGAGGTAGACCTAAGAAGGACCTATCGCATACAATCGCTAAAGCTATTCAGCCAATCCGAGTTCACGAAAGACCTATCCAAGATAGTAGATACATTTCCCCGCTTTCTGTTATTGCTCCATGTGAACTTCCTCCCAGATGAAGGAACCTGGATCATAGAGGTAGCATCCACCATAGCACCAAACTCAGCGGCAGCACCCATATAGAATCTACTAAGGCAACGCCTTTCATGATTGAAAAGGGTAGCATTGAAATCACCTAAGATCATTCCAGGCCTTCCATTGGCACCAGTGACCAAGTCCATCCACAGACTTCTGAGATCAGCTCTAAGGGATTTAGCAAGGACTACAGAGATGTCAAGAGGGTTCCCTTACCAAATGACTTGAAAGGAAATGAACTGATCAGACATGAATGAGACAATGGGTTTCATTAAAGTGTTCCTTCAGATCAGCCACAAATTTGGCTCCCTGTTGCTTCTATCATTGTGAAGAAACTCAGATGCAAAACCAAGCTTATTAAAGAATAACTTGGGGAATTTATTAACATCAATCATTGGCTTGGTGATGAGAATATGATCTGGCATATGATCTCGAACTAATTTGGCTAAGGTTACCTTAGCGGCAGCCTTCTTCATACCATGTATGTTCCAGAAGAGAACGAGCATGATCACATGTCGGAAGAGGTGGTGCGATCGGCCTTGGTAGTAGCCTGATCCTTAGAATCGGCTTTCTTTCCTTTCTTTTTCTGTTGGACAACCCAACCCTCATTGTCACCTTCACGAAGCTTGGCAGCCATGTCCACATGCTCGACACCAGTATTACTGCAAACCTATCTAGATAGTCCATGCCCACGTCCTGCAGTGGTGGTCAAACCCCCACAGATGGTGTATCTTTGACTCTTGCGAACGCTAATAGGTTTAGCCCTATCAGCCTAGCTCAACTACGACTTGTTAAAATGCTGCCCAACGGCAAGAGAACCAGAAATGAGGCAGTCATGCTAGTGGTGGTCATCTAGGTCGAGTGGATCCTGGGTGCACCCATGATCCATACCTGGATCCAAACCGTCCAGCTCATTCTCCAAGCCAAGGACGACTTCAAGTCTAGCGCTGGCATCAAGATTAGGATCTAATTCAAAATTTGAAATAGATCCTCTATTGGTAGAAAGAACATCCACCTCAGCGCCCAAAGGGGAAGGCCTTCTTGATTGAGGCATTGAGGACTCTAGGGAATTTTCAGTTTCCTTAATTGACTCACATTCCAAAACTGGAATATTCTCCATGCAATGATCCTCCTCTCTCTAGCAAGACACACCACCACCATGTAAGGCTGAGCCATCGCCATGAGAGGACGCAACACCATCAGAGCGCTACACTCTTCATGAAGGAAGATTAGTCTTAGGCACCACTGATTCCCTTGGAGCATCATCCACAAAAACGGCTCCAGGGATTCCACCATCTTCTTGTTGATCAGATCTAGCATCTGCTATCTTCTTGGCTCTGCACTCACCAATGGTGTGACCCACCTTCTTGCAAAAACTGCACTTCCCCATGGAATCCTCATAAAATAATTTCTGCTTGAACCAGAATTTGTTTTCAGTCCCAGGTTGTCTGCATTCAACCTAGATCTCCTCTGGCCTCAGGCCCTCCATCTCCATCTCAACGAGAACACGAGCATAATTTCCGTACATGACGTTTTTCGTTCATTGATCAAGCGCAATAGGGCGACCCGCTGCCTTCTCCATGGTCAACAACACTTTCTCATGCCAGTACTCCAGAGGCAAGTCTGGAAACTGCACCCAGACAAGAGCTTTATTGACTGGTTTCTCGTGAATATCCGGGTGCCATCTTTGAAATCTCACAAACTGACCTCCAATCTTTATAGCACTCCTCCTCCACATCGATGCCATATATCCTTCAGTATCAAACTAAAAAATTGTGAAGCCTTTGCCCATGGGCACCATCTTCACGTTGCCTTTCAGATTCCATGACTCATGAGCCTCCCTTCGAATGTCATCCAAAGATACAAATCTGAAATTGATTCTGCAATCAAGGCAAATCGGTATCTCCCTAGCCGGTCCTCATAAGCATCCTGAGAGATGATTACCTTAGTAGAGTTCCCTGCGTGAATTGGATCTGGAAGGTCATTCACTTTAGGGAAGACACTGCCAACAGCCTTGGCGTAGGATTTCTTTGGAAACGGAGGGGCTGCAGAACCTCCATCTTCGGCATTCTATATGGGTGGATTAGCATTTGAATCCAAACCGTCCTCCAAGATCGCAGGCTCCTCACCAAAAGTCCTATCTCACTCAGAATTACTCCTCCATAAATCTGTAATCAGTTTCTGCTTTCCTCCATCAGGTGGGAGTCTAGCATATTCGTCCGAGTTGATCACAAGGTCTTCTTGAGCACAAACCGTATCTCCCATCTTCCAATCATACATATGTTAAGTTGAAAGACATCAAGCTGTATATTTGCCGAACTTCCTCTTCCTTCTATTCTACCTCCATCTCTATACTAAGACATGATATTCCATCTCTATACTCAAAATGAAAATTTTAATAATATGGTATGTGTGTAACTAACTCACGGTCCAGCTTACTGAGTAAAAGAGAAAGAGAAAAACCATAGTGAAGTATTCACTATTCAGTCAATATCATACATGAGAGCAAGGTGAGTCTTCATAACAAGATCAGATTGAACCTTGGGAAATTTGATATTTGAAACTTGAAACTTATTGAAATGAGATCTTTTAAATTGTGGATGGTGAACCTGAAGATGTAGAAGTTCTTCCTCCAGATTTTTTTTCAGTGCCCAAAGCAAAGTCCATGTGCCTCCATAAAATTCTCAATTGCTACAAATATCTTGTGTCTTCGACGGTGGAGAGCCCTCTCTAATATCAATACCAGTCTCCATCAATTAAGATACTCCACAATCATGAAACTTTAGATCCTTCCAATCTGGTGACTATGGACCAAGAAATAGGATTTGAGATGACCATAGCAAGATTACTATTTACAGAGAGATAATGAAAAAAAATGGGATTATTAACATGGGTTATTAGTAAAAAAGAAGGTTTCTTTTGGTGCAATTCCCCAATCACAAACCTAAATTGGAATTAGCTTTTACTCACTGCAGGAATCACAAGGAACATGAGCTTCAAAAACAAATGTTTTGTGCAGCCTTTAGCAGCTTCAGAGAAAGATAGAGACAGCTCCACCTATAAAATTCCAAAAAAAATTCAAGATGGTGAATTGATCTGTATATCAGCCGCAAAACTTTCTGTTTTATTCTCAAAGATATGCAAAGCATCATCAGAAACAGTTGGAATGTACATAGTGAACCCATAAAAGAGGGAATTGTATCAACATGAAGATGAAAACATGGCAAGCATGGTGTCGAAGGTAATCCATAAGAGTGGATCGCAGACACAAGTGCTACTGAGCATATTTGTGGGGATCGAAATGGCTCCTCCAAGTACTCAACAATTGGTAAAAGGTAATTTGTTACCTTTATAGATGACTATTCCAGATATAATAAAACCAACTCAGAAATTAAAATATACGGCCCTGAAATCAGGTCAATGGTAGGAGGAAAAATCAAGGCACCATATAAAGAGGGGTTTCCTTCCATGTCCCCCAAAGTGACATCACATTCTGCTGCAACTAATAGAAAGAAAAATGGAGCAATTAACCAAAAGGAAATATATGTTTTTGATAATTTAATGCAAGGCTATCATCTATGGAAATCGCTGAAAAGTCCAGGAGGCCCCTTTAATTTAAAAATCAAATGAAGAGATGAGAATTCCCAAGTATTGACCCTATTTTAACAAATATTTTTTTATCTAAATTCTGAAAATATATAGCTTAAATTCAAAGAGAAGAAAGAAGAATTGAATCACGAACAAAACAGATAGAAGGGAGTTCAAGGACACTGAAGAAAATCAAGCAATCAGCAAGATAGATGAAGATGTCAAATAAGTAGAATAATTTATGGACAAACGGGCACTCGATCGGGATATTTGGTAAGAATATCTTGAGATTCTTGAGATCGTTCCTTAGAGAGATTGTTATTTTTTTATTAAATAATTATAGAGATTTAAAGAGGAGTAATAGCAAGAATTACTTTCCTTTTTAATACTTATTAATTATAATTAATGATTACTCCCCCTTTCTCCTCCGTGTTTAGAGAGAGAGAGAGAGAGAGAGAGAGAGAGTTATAGAGAGAAACGTTATTACCATGAGATGATTGGTAGGATAGATTTTTTAAGGGATGGAGGAAGAGATTTTAGGAGGCCTTTTTTTTTTGGGTATATCTCTCTCCATAGATATAATTCCTCCCCCCACCCCCACCCCCACCCCTACCCCTTTTGTGCTCCACTTTTTTTTTTTTTTCATCCTATAAGAGATTTAAATATGGAGGGAGAGATTTTAGGAGCTTTTTTTTTTTTGGTATATCCCTTTCCATAGATTTAAATCTCTCTCTCTCTCTCCTCCCTCATTTGTTAATTTTTTATTAAATAATTATAGAGATTCAAATATGGGGAGAGAGAGAGAGAGAGAGAGATTTAAGGTGGAGTAATAGCAAAAATTACTTCCCCTTTCTCCTCCACGTTTAGAGAGAGAGAATTTTTTTTTTTTATCTTCCATTTTGAGGGGTTTTTTGGTATTTGGAATTTTGTTTTTGGTCATTTGGAAAAATTTTTGGTAGATGTCAATGGGTTTTTTGTCTTTTTGAAAAAGTATATCAAAGACAAGGAGTATGTACTTTTTAATAGTAGTATGATTAGTGAGAATTTTTTTTTGTTGCAAATGGAATTGTACAAATCAATGACTATGAGGTTATGAACATGGAAATTGATTTGTAAATTGTAACCATTTATCTCCTTATTCACTATAGACAATTAGTTGGATAGTTAATTAAATGATTGGATAGTATTTTGTGATCTCAATATTTGTTATCGTCTTAGCATTTAATTATCCATTGGTTTCAATATCAGTAATTATTCCCTTACAGTGATAAACTATGATTTTGTCACAAATTTAAAGTATTTTTGCTAAATCTTTCATCACTATAGGTTATGAATGTAAGATTTCATTATGGTTCAAGCTTGATAATAAACTAATCTAAACCGGTATTAACCTGATATTAAAAAATCAAAATAAATCAGAATCAAACCAGATCGAAACTGAACCGACCAAAAATCAAAATTTCTTAATGGATTGGTTTTGATCTCCTTCAGCCTAGACCGAAACCGATTCAACCTAATTGAAACCGAGCCAACCTGACCATTTGACACCCCTACTCCATCGAGTGAATCTGGGAAAAAGCAAAAATTGAGTCGTCCAAGAAGACTTGTATAAATCAGGTTTCTTGTAAAGGAGACACTACCACCGCACTTTTCACTAAAGGGGCATAATTCCATAAGGCCTGAGATGGAAATCCATTAAAGGCTTAAGAGTATGTGTGTTGGCTAGTTCTTAGGCAGGTTGGATTGAGCCGTGCTAGGCTAGTCTCGTTGGGAGATTCTCCCTTGGCCTGGTAGTTTAGGACTAACTCTTAAGTTGTTCTTGTGGGCATTGATACAATTGGACCTCCATAGCACTTTAGGGTGATTACATTGACCTTCAAATATTTCGACCATGTGATTCATATAAAAAACACAAAACCGTAGTATAAGAGGACCAAAATCTGAGAACCCTAAATGAAAATCTAAATTTGCATATGGTATCATTTATGGAGCTTCTTTCTATATAAAAAAATTGATTAAACACAAAAATCAAAAAGAGATCAAGAAATATTTATGTGTTTTGGTCAAAATTGATTTTCAATTATTTTTGTGTTAAACTTTGACAAACACATGCTTAAAGTCCCAATATGGAGGGGTAAAGTAGTCATTTGATTTGTAATTAGAAATCCAAGCCCCTTGTCCCCTCTTCTTCAGTCCAAAGTGGAGAAAGAAAGTTATAAGAAAGATGGGTGAAGGAAATATATTTTCACCCATCTCTTCAAAAAACCATTTTTCTCACGTAGTTACAGAACATTTTTTATGTTTAGATAAAATATGATTTTCATTAATGATTTTTGATAAATAGGTAAAAATCAAAGAAAAATAATACCACCTAAGAAAACAAAAAATGTATTTTTGTTCTGAAAAGTATTTTCTCTGTTCTCCAAATAGCTGAATGCCACTTGTTCTATATCAATTTCAACATCAGTTGTAATAAAGAACTGACAGTTTGAGGTTTTGTCCCAAAATTTCTGATCAGTTTGCCAAAATTAGTAATGCGAAGAAGAAAACAGAGTAAGAACTGAGAAAAAACCACATAAATTTATACGATGATGGTTAAGTGTCCCTCCTACAACCCAATCCTCAATTGATGCAGGGTGTGGAAATTTACATTTTCTTGTGAAATTATCAGCTAGCTATAGTAGAAGTAGCTTTAGAATTTCTTTCATTATGAAGGTCCAGAGAGAGGGTAAGAATTATATTGGTTGTATCCATCGATTCAGATCAGTATCGACAGTCATCAGTCCCAATTCTTGGCCAATCCTGTATCAGTGTAATGGTATGGACAAAAGGTGAAAAAGAAGGAGCAATCTTAAAAGAAAAACAGAGTCAAAACAATCTGATCAGAAAGTGATCCATACCGTGAACTTAAACCATGATACATATTATCCATATCACCCTTCCATTCAGCGAAGGCAGGTGTGCAATGCGTTTGGTATTTTCTTGGGTATTAAGAAAATTTATGAAGCAGAGTTTAAGGCAGTAATGGAAGGGATTTTATTGGCGAAAATTTCTTAAGCTAGGGGATTATGGATTGAGTCTAACTCATTAGGAATAGTTTCTGCAATGCAGAAAAATCAGATTCCTTGGTTTGTGCTTCAGAAGTGGGTGTTTGCTCTTCCTTTCCTGAATTCTATTCCCTGGAAGATCTCTTACTGTTTCAGAGAAGCCAATCCGATCGCTGACTATCTTGCTAAGAAGGTTTCTAAGTCGGGTGGTAGTAGTACCTCGATGTCTTTTCCGAGTCACGTACAGGTGGATTTGGAAAATGATGTGATGGACAGGAATCATTTTAGATTCTGCTAGGGCGCTGCTAGGTCTCACTGCTAATGGCCATGCCGAAGTGAGGAATTCATGTCGTAAGAGTTACATTATTGTTAGGGAAAAGATTCAACACTGGTAGTAAGATTTTGGAAGCAAATTTTGATAGATGTTCCTCCATTCAAAAGATTCATGTGCCCAGTTGTTAGAAACTGCCGCATAAACCTTTTAACAATTGGATGGTTTGTTCATGAGAAAATCATCTAACATTCACAGTCTAGCATTTTTAACCTTTCGAACCAAAAAGTAATGAGAAGATAACAAGAGAGTAAGAACTGAGAAGACACATAAATTTAAACCTTGAGGCTGATAAATAGCTCATATCACTACAATGTCACCTGCAATTAATATTCAAATCCATTCAAAAGCAGTACACAACATGGTGCATTCAGAAACTTGGCCTAATCTAATAAACCTTATTCTGCTTAATTTATCTTAAAAATACGTAATTGAAATGAAAAAATAGTTTACAATCTAAAGAAATTTGTACCCATGGGATGTGTTTGACCTTGTTATTTTATTTTTCATTAAGCTGACAAAACATGGCATCACCTTGCAACCCATGCGCTAAGGGATGAAGAGAAGCACCGTAGTCTTGGGATGTGTTTGATCTTGTAATTCATTCTACCTCCATCACGTTTTAACCTCCGTTCATGATCTGGGTACAAGGGAAATATCTTCAGTACTTTTAACATGGTGACATATTATATTCCTTCTGAAAGATTCATCAATCGTGGACAATTGTGGAAGCAGAGGAATGCTAAGCTTGGCAATGCTCCTTTTTCAATCTCAGTCCATTCCAACAGATTCAGAGAAGCAATAATAAGTACCTCTAGCTTAAGAAACACACCCACTCGGCAAAATTCTTTGTTTATTTGTTTGACCTTGCAAGCTTCCCAGAGTGTTAGATATTTCAGGTTAGGAAGAAATTTAAATACAGAAACTGCTTCCTCAGGTAGAAAGGAAAAAACTAATCTTAGCATTGTTAGGTTCTCCATAGAGCAGACCCGTCAGGTAGATCCATTAGACGCCCATCTAGGCAAAGTTTTCTAATGAATGGCGTAGTGAAAATTGCTTCAATGTGGGCAGCAGGTCATCCTCTTGACCGTATTTGTATATACAGAGAAAGATAGAAGTCCTCTCCTCTTCACAATAGCAGCAGAGAGCTCACTGGCATGTTCTTAGGATACATCCCTCAATTGTAGTTCTCTGAGTTGAATCAACCTACTTAATTCTTTATGATGCTAGGCCTCACGAATAAACCAGTTATACTTAGGAGGTTTGTTAATATGCCTATACCTTTGGGGGGGAGACTTTTATTTCATTCAAAGCCAACTTAAGGTGCCTTAACTGTAGAAGATTCAGAACTCCATTTGGCAATACCCTCAGCCTTCTAGGTCATCTAATATCCAAATTTTTTTGAAGATTACCTATGCTCTCTAGAATCTCATCCAATGTTGAACCTCTTAAGCCTAGATACGTCAACTGTATCAGATCTCCTATTTCTTCTGGTAAGCTCTTAATTTTCGGATTCTCCAAGTCCAAAACTCGCAAAAAAATTAGGGAATACAAGGCATTTCCTACGCAACCCCAATGGTTGTCAGGATTGCCTTCATTCCAATACTCACAGGGAATTAATCATTGTGAATAGACTTGAATGACAAATAATGATAGAATCGGGTGATCATTCAAGATTGCCATGATAGTTTCACCACGGTAGGGGGATCAAAACAATATGGGAACTCTAAGGAAAAGTCGAATCTGAATCTAGATTCCAAACAGTACTTTTTCCTTGCTGCCGATTATGACTACAGATTTTAAGCTAAGGGTCGACAACTTTGAGTTCACTTTTGAACCAAGGTTCAACAATTTCAACTCGAAGCATCCCTTGGGCAACTAATTCATTGATATTTTCTTCAGCAGTATCCTCCATGACTTCCCCTGGTCTTTCTTGTAAAATACCTTCAGCCACCATTTACTGAACCAATCTTCTCTACTTATTTTCTTAGGGAAGAAGGCAATTTTCTATAATTCAAAGCAAAGGGAGCAAGAGATTCTTTACCTACATCAACATCAACAGTGGAATAACTTTGTCCATTTTCCTCTTTTGCTTCCAATGTCGGCGACATATTGGGTTTAGACCTTCGGTGTGAAATTCCGGCAAGACGTGCATTGATCTGCTCTAATTCATAGCCAAACTCCACAATTGACAGTGCCTGATCAGACCCATCTTGGCTTCTAGTCTTAGTGACTGTAAAAATCAGCTTTGAATTGTATTTGCCTTACCCATACTGTTGGGTTTGGCTATCTTTATATAATATTGATTTCAAATTTGAAATTTATAGTCACAATGAGATAAGATCAAATCAGCGTATTAAAAACTTCCCACAAAATTGGGATATACATTGACTGGGTTTATTAGTACTTAAATTCAAATTTAGAATTTGAATTACTAGAAACCATTTGTAACATCTCCCTCAATCTGATGGTTGCCGTTGTGTAATCCTTAGCTTGTCACGTAAAAAATTGTATCGGATGGTGGACAAAGGCTTGGTGAATATATCAGCTAGTTGGTCTTTGGTGGAGATGAATCGTACTTGAAGACGACCTTGGGAGACCAAATGCCGAGCAAAGTGAAAGTCCACTTTACTATGTTTTGTTCAAGCATGGAATAATGGATTGGCAGTGAGATATGTGGCCCCTAAGTTGTTACACCATAACACTGGATGCTCGATTATTGGGTGGCCCAATTCTTGTAGTAGAGCGCAACCATATAATTTTCTTTGTCCGTTTGCTAATGCCGTACTCGATTGATGAAGAGCAAGGAATGGTTTGTTGTTTTCATGAGACCATGAGATAAGATTACAACCAAGAAATATTGCATAGCCCCTTGTGGATCATTGATCATTGACACATCCTGCCCAATCGGCATCACTATAAGCCCATAGTTGATTGGTGGAGTCATTTGAAATAAGTAGGCCAGATGTCAGTGTGTGCTTGAGGTAACGTAATATAAGCTTGACCGCCTACCAATGGTCTTCCGTGGGGGTTTGAAGAAACTAACATACTTTATTGACTGCGAAAGAAATATCTGACCTTGTTAGAGTGACATATTGTAATACACCCCCACACTACGGTATTCAGTTGCATCAATTAGGGGCTACCCTGAATTTCAAGACAGAGTGGTTGATGTAGACATTGGAGTCTGAATAGGTTTGGCACCATCCATTCTTGTTTTTTGTAAGAGATCCACAATGTATTTTTTCTGAGATAGGATGATACCTGTATCATGTGGTACGACCTCGATACCCAAAAAATAGTGCAGCAAACCTAGCTAGCGTATGGCAAACTCCTTTCCAAGAGCCACTATGATCTGATGTTTAAGCTTAGGATCGGATCCAGTGATGACAATGTCATTCACGTAAACTAGTGAGTAAATGCATTGTGATCAGTTTTTGAAATAGAATAAAGAGGTGTCTGTCTTTGAACCTTCAAAACCAAGTTGAAGCAAAAATGTACTCAGCTAATTGAACCAGACCCTAAGAGCTTGTTTGAGCCCATAAAGAGATTTTTGAAGCTTGCAAACGTGTTGAGGTTTGTTAGGATCAGTAAAACCATTAGGTTGTGACATGTAGACATCCTCTATGATATTTTTATGTAGGAATGCATTACTTACATCAAGCTGCTTAATTTCCCATTTGTTAACAATTGCAATGGATAGTACTGCGCGCACAGTTGTGGCCTTGACTACTGGACTGAAGGTTTCAGTGTAGTCAATACCTTCTTATTGATTGTACCCATTGGAAACAAGTCTTGTCTTGTAACGTTCAATTGTTCCATCAGACTTTTCTTTTAATCTTGAAGACCCATTTTGATCCAATAACATGGATCCTAGGTGCAGGAGGGACTAATAGCCAAGTGCCATTTTTCAAAAGGGCATTGAACTCTTGTTGCATTGCATTATGCCACATTTCATCTTTTTGAGCTTTTGAGTAACATGAAGGCACTATATCAGAGTGATATTGAGCCAATGAAGCCGATGGAAGTGGAAATTTTGTTGATGGGCAAGGATGGGGCCTCAAAGTCATAGTATGAGTTCTTTGCACTGTTGGTACCATAGGTAAATCTGACACAAGTGGAGTTGCAGTTGATTGGTAGAGGGGGTGGGATCCATATCAGTAGTATTAGTTGGTGGAGGGAGAGAAGGAGGTTGTATGGGATTAATAGGTTGCAAACCTGTGGTAGACGTCACGCTTCCAAGTGCTCTTTAGTAGGGAGGGGTAGTGGTGATTGCTAGCCAGAGGTCATTAGATATGGATGGTGTTATAGGGCTATGATAGTGAGCCACATATGGAAAGTGGTCTCTATAAACTCAGCATGCCTTGCAATATAGATTCACCCTTTAGTAATGTCCAAGCAACGGTAACCAAGATGATTTGGATTGTAGCCCAAAAAGACACAAGGGATGGATCGGTATGAAACTTTATTCGAATTATAGGGACAGAGGAGAGGAAATACCATATAGCCAAATACCTTAAAGAATGTATAATTAGGGGTACATTGAAATAAAGATTGAAAAGGAGACAAATTATTGAGCACCGGAGCTGGTAACCGGTTGATTAAAAAAACAGATGTTTTAAATGCATATTGCCAAAAGTGTAATGGCAATGATGCATGAGCCATCAAAGTCAAACCGGTATCAACTATATGGCAGATTTTTCGTTCAGCTGTTCCATTTTATACATGGGTATGAGGGCATGCAACTCTATGAAGAATTCCTGCATTTTGAAGAGTTGTATTTAAACGGAGAAACTCGCCACCCCAATCTAATTGGAGTGCTTTTATTGGACGAAAAAATTGTTTATCAACCATGAGTTTAAACCGTTCAAATATTGAGTGTACTTCAGAACGTTTGGATAAAGGATAATACTAGGTAAACTTAGAAAAGTCATCCACAAAGATAATGAAATAATTATGAGAAGTACTGGAAGTTTGAGGTGCAGGACCCCATACATCTATAAAACTAAATCAAGAGGTTCATGACTAACTGTGCCTATTAGAGGTAGGGTTGTTTTATGAGATTTGCCCATGTAACAAGCTAGACATTTATTAAGTGCAAAAACAAAACAAGGCAATGACTGAGAATTAATAATGGAGCGAACTGTGGGGAGTGTGGATGACCCAACGAATCATGTCAAGCATTTGATGAGACTGCTTCACCAATATGGGCTACTTTTGGAGGTTGCTTATTGATGGAGTGGAGATTTTGCAAATGGTACAACCTGCCTTAAGAGCTCCTTGGAGGAGTGGCATCTTTATTACCTGATCCTTCACAAGAAAAAAAGTTGGGTGAAATTCAAAATAGCCAGTGATTGTCTTTGGTAAATTGACGCACAGACAACAAATTTTTAGTGATTTTTGGGACATGGAGAATATTAGAAAAATGGAAAGGATGAGAGTGAGATTTAAAAGTGGATGAACCAATAGTACTGATAGGTAGACCAACACCATTACCAACTCTTAAGGTATCGTTACCATTGAATCCATAAGAGATTTGGAGACTGGCAAGATCTAGTGTAATATGATGTGTGGATCCCATGTCTGGAAACCATTCCGGCATAGCAGTTGTTGGAGTTGGGAGAATTCCAGCCATGTGGGCAGCAGGTTGTGGAGTAGCATTGTTGCTATTTGTGTACCTATAATAACACTTTGCAGCAGTGTGGTTGTATTTTGCATATATCTGACAACGATCTCTTCTTTTATTCTTTGTGTTTGAACCACGAGTAAAATTATTATTGTCATACTGTGGTGGATTCGAACCTTGACGGGTTGGAGTGGTAGAGGAAGCACTAGGTGCAGCAGGTTGAACATAGCTGAGATTTGCTTCAGCTATAGAGAGGGTTGTCTTGAGGTGAAGCTCGTGGCTGAGCAGCAGTCGATGGAGATCGTGGAAAGGGTTGGGCTCAGCCTTGATTGCCAATGCTGCAACGTTGTCGCTAAAGTCAGATCCAAGATTCCTGAAAATGATAGCATTAAGCTCCTCTATTCCAATTGGTTTATTGGCAGCCGCCAATTGGACGGAGATGAACTTTACTTCACATAAGTATTTAGAAATGGATTTGGATCCCTTTGATGTGTTCTGCAATTGCATGTGTAGTTGAAGTACACTTGTGTGAGATAGTGTACCAAATGCAGATTGAAAGGCATTCCAAACCTGAGCAACGGTAGTGAGACCTACTACGTATGGAAGAATATCTGGAGTCAAAGAGGAGAGGAGCTAACTCATGATTAACTGGTCTCTATGAACCCAATCACTATAAGCCGGATTGGATTGAGGATTGGTTGTTCCTACAGTAATAAGGGTGGAGGAAGGGCAGGTCAAACTGCCGTCAATAAAACCGATCAGGGCTTGACTTCTTAGCAAAGGGTAAATTTGTGTTTTCAAAGGAGATAGTTTTCTGAAGTTAGTTTAAGGGTAAGATAATGCTGAATATTGGGAGGAGCAGAGGTTGAAGAGGAAGAGATAGCAGTGGAGGAGGAAGAAGACATTGTGGCACCAAGAATCTTTATGGTTGACGGATACTATGTAAAAATCAGATTTGAATTGTATTTTCCTTACGCATATCTTTGGGTTTGGCAGCCTTTATATAATATTGCATTTCAAATTTGAAATTTACAATTACAATGAGACAAGATTAAATCAGCGTATTAACAACTTCTCACAAAATTGGGATATACATTGACTAGGTTTATTAGTATTTAAATTCAAAATTTGAATTACTAGAAACTGTTGTGCTTAACAGCGACATTCTGATTGATACAATTGTTAGCGTCATGTACTATTTCTATCAAATCATCCTGCCAGTTACAAAATAATCCATCCTCATGCTTGCTCCTACCTACTTCTCCAGGAAAGCTTCCAATCTCCTCAAGTCTATTCTTAAGCTTTTGGATATGATATTGTAGACCTGGAGAACCTTCATTCTTTAGGCACATTAGAGAACTGGATCTTTGCAGAAAGGATTTCACTAAGGCTTCTGCCATCTCCAATTGATGTCAATTGGGATGACAAACAAAGATAGCCTTCTTTGGTCATGTTGTCGCATGGTTCCAATCTACATGGACCTGCACAACACAGATTAGTTGCTGGCCCAAAGGAGGCTTTGGGACCAAGCTCCGATGCTCAAGTTAGACCTTAAGGTGATCATTTTAGTAAGGATATTCAGGTGACTGAGAGTGTTACCTATGCTTGGGAGTAAGTCCCCCTTATATAGAAAGTTAAGGTCCTTGCTCATTGGTCCAACTCACCTAGAGCATCTCCACATGTCCTTTCCTTGTAGAATCAGATAATATTGGGATTGCCGACCTGGCGCCATATCTTAACGGTTAACTCAACCCAAGTTAATCCCTCCTTGATGACCTACCTGACCACGGTTAGGCATTCCAACAGCTAACTAAACCATGGATGATGGTGGTTAACTTGCTTGGTGATCAAGTAAACCTTACCATGGTTCCGGTGAATCGGAGTTAAGAAACCGTCTGACCCTGGTTAGCCATTCCAAAGGATCATTAACCTGTGGGATATGAGAGGTTGGGGGTTATAGACTCGGGGCCCCTTGGCTGCCCTACCATTGCTTGGCTCATAAGGATGACCAGCGACTGGTCCCCTGTGCTTGGTGTAATATGCTCGACCATATGGCTAGTGGTTGGTCCATGTGCTCGGTGTGATATGCTTGACCATATGGATAGTGGTTGTCCATATGCTCAGTATGTACTTATATGGTATATCATATGCCCCCACTCATTGAGCTTCTATTATAGGAGCTCGAGGAGTAAAACCCTTAGTGTCTTTTGGGCTTCTGTGGTGGTCGTCCTTGTTTGTTGGTAATCTCGCCTAGATGGTGGCGAAACAACAACAGTTGTTGCCTTATCATTAATGGAGGGATCACGCATGCGGTGACATGGTGAGTGGGGATTGGGTTGTACGGATGGGCCACGGATCATGATAGACATGTCCTCTCTAGGGCATTGATTGCCTTCCATCGGACGGGTAGGGCACGGTTGCTATGACGTTTTGAATCACCAAGCTATTGAGTGGGCTCTGTCATCGATGCTTCGGAGTAGCAAATGGGGGATTGTGTCCGCTCACCTACTGTCACTTGAAGGTCTTCAGTTCAAGCTTGCTCTCATTTGCTCGTTACTTTAGTTGCAGAGCGTTTGCACTTGGATTTCTTGGTAGTATAGCTAGAAGCGTATCACTTCTCTTCTCTCCAGCCCCTATAGTTAAACCAGCGTTGGTAAGTAGAAACCTTCACCCTTGTTGTTTCCGATAGGATAGTGTATGGGATCTAGGACATTCACATCTTCTTCTTCTTCTTCTTTGAAAGATTGTTTGAGTCAGTGGGGGGGATGCCCAATGAGGTTGTTAGGGTTATCAGCGGCGAATGCCACGTTCCTAAGAAGAAGACTACCACACCAGGAAGACCTCGGTCGAAGTTTTCAGCCTGGCCACAGGATCCTACCAGCAGCCTGTCCATCGGGGAAGTGGCTTCTTGGGTGTCTTCGATCAATTTGGAGAAGTTTCGTAGGTTGTACCATATTTTTTCCGATGTGGAGCTCCATGTCTCAGAGGCCTTAGAGAGGGCTAACCATCCCTGTGAGGGGGAGGTCTGTATTTATGAGGCAGCCCTAATAAACGGTCTGCGGTTTCCTTCCATCCCTTCATCTGCCAAGTGCTAAGGCACTATGGACTTGTGCTTGCATAGCTCATCCCTAACTCCTGGATGAGCCTATTAGGCTTTATCGTCAGGTTAGTGAACTTTGAGATCGAGCCTACTCTCCAGCTCTTCATTTCTGTTTTCTTTTTATCGGCGCACAATATGTTCCCAGGATGGTTTTATTTCGGTCACTGAAAAGAAAAATACCAGATTGCCGATGGGATACCTACTTTCATATCTTAGTGGAAGGATGGTTTTTTCTTTGCTGGTCCCGTGGAACCAATTAACATTCCTGCCCGATAGTCTCTATTGAACACGACGAAGGCGAACAAGGGTCCTACTTTGAAGCCTGAGGAGAAGTATATCCTTGATGAGTTG
>CM040968.1:13221776-13246029 GCA_022985045.1 Macadamia tetraphylla | reverse complement strand
AATATTAGGATTGAGATTGAAATCAAATTATGGTCTAGTGGCAAAGTAAATCATGGTTCAGTGGCAACATGGTAATTCCCAAGATAAAAATCATAAAGTTATTTTACAGTGTAATTACATCGAATGGATGATTTTTAGCACTTATTGATACACCCTGAATGGTCTGGCATCCTCACTTTAAGTCACCCTAACTCTACAATGGTCAAAAGATAAAAATACCCCTAAGTCAGATTTCAAGGCATTACAGGTATAGCATAGAGAAGCCCATTGGTATACAGACGTAAACGGATCTTCACAAATCCGAACATGGCTCCATTTCTAGCCACAAAATAGTCAGCAAAATAAAAATATCCTAGGTTATGGCCTACACCATACATGATCTGACTGTGAACCTAGAGCAAATGCTTCTAGCTCATCTGTAGCAATATTCTATGCCTTTTTAATAAGGATGAAGACTTCAACCTTATTACCTAGATATAGTATAAAATATTATATTTTTAAAGATCTTTTACCCAAAAGGGTTTGCTTCCCAAGGGGAAAAAAGCAAAATATACAGACTTTTGGGATCTATCTATGGTCTCAAATAGGCTTCTAGGAGCTGGGACATATGTTTTGATCAAACCATAAAAAGTTTGAATTTAAAAATTATTGATGAGGCATGCATTTATAAAAATGTTAGTGGGATTAGCATTTGTTTCCTAGTTTTGATGTGAACGATATTTTACTTATTGGGAATGATGTGGGATTACTTTCATCTATAAATGTGTGGTTATCCCAAAAATTCTCAATGAAAGACTTTGGTGAAGCGAGTTACATCATTGAAATTAAGCTTGTGAGAGAACATAAGAATAGTAAGTTGGGCTTATCACAATCCACTTATATTGACAAAATATTGAGAAAGTTTGGCATGATAGATTCCAAGAAGGAAAATGTTCCTTTTAGATATGGAGTCACGTTATCCAAGTCATAGTGCCCTCAAAATCCTAAAGATATTGAGGCTATGAGGAGAATTCCTTATGCTTTAGCAATAGGAAGTCTCATGTATGCCATGTTATGCACTAGACCTGATATTTATCATGTAGTAGGAATTCTGAGCCAGTATCTATCCAATCCATGCCAAGAGCATTGGACTGCTATCAAATGTATCCTCAAGTACTTGAGGAGGTCTAAGGATTACTTCATAGTCTATGGTTGTGACTAGTTGTCAGTCATGGGTTATACAGACTTAAATTTACAGATTGACAAAGATGACAGAAAGTTCACCTCTAGTATGATTTACATTTTGGGTAGTGGGGCTACAATTTGGGAGAGCGTCAAATAGAATTCGACGACCGACTCCACAACTGGAGATGAGTGCTTTGCAGCTAGTGAAGCAACCAAAAAAGGGGTTTGGATCAAGAAATTCTTGACTGACCTAGGGATGCTGCCTAAGCTTGTCAAGCATCTCATTCCGTTGTATTGTGACAATCGAGGAGCCATAGCATAAGCAAAGGAACCAAGGGCTCATCAGAAAAACAAGCATGTAGAGCGGAAGTATCATTTGATTCGAGAGATTATGTAGCACAGTGATATAGCCATAGCTAAGGTTGATTATGCTCAGAATATATCTAATCCCCTAACAAAGGGTTTGTCACCTTTGTTTTGAAAAACATGTGGGGAACATGGGTGTGAAGTTTATGGGGAATTGGCTATGATGTACATGAGAGTTTGATATGTATTCATCAAACTCTATTAATTGAATTAAATTGTTTAATTTATCATTTAGCATAATACAATATTGAACCCAGATTGTCCATGAGTTTTTTCAAACTCAAAATTGTTCACGACTGGGAATAGGACTAGACATCTTGTTTATATGGTCGTCACACTGTATATGGCTAGGAATGGCGATTATAGGGCATGAGTGTGAGTGTACATATTGTGTTTACATTGAACTGGAACATAAGAGAGCTTCTTATGTGGGTTACGATCGGTTAATGGAAAGGAAATTCTCTTCAGTGAGTTTTTGGTGCACCAACGGTTTATGTCTCATTGATTATATATCGGTGCACTGGATTTATAGTATTTAATCTTATTCAAAAAGATGCTCATTATGAAATCGATTGCTCTCTTGGGGAGAATATTGAGAGAGAAAGTCTGTAAGTGATTGGACAAAATTCGGATTCGGTGGCATTTTGATAAAATGTTTTTAAACATTTAGAAAGTTAAATATATTTATTATTTATTTTCAAAAATATTTTAATAAAATTTTTTCTTGGTCCAAACAAAATTATTGGATCTCTATAATATGAGTTTTGGTGCATTGGAAAATTGACAGTAATTTTATACATGCCTTATATTGTGGGCTAAGTCCACTTAGAGATTTTGTGATAGTGAAACTAAGGTACCATTTTCACCATTTCATTAATAATTATTCATATGTCTGACCCTACCGGTAGGATGATCCAAATTGTTTCCGCACTTACAGGTGCGTGGAATAAAGTTCATAGGATAGAAAATTGGAAATAGAAAGAAGAAAATAGAGATGTAAAGATAAGGATAGAATAGAAAAGTTTAATAGAATTTAACTAATTAGGATATAGCCCACCTCTTGGCTTTACCGAGGAAGTCAAGACCTTCTTTCTCTCAATAAAGAAATTATAGAACCAGAACAATCAATGTTTATCTATCCCTTTACTTCTCATACTATGCTTATTTTCCAGGCTTACATTTAGTTACTTAAACATGTATAACTTACCTACGTTAACTCTTTACAACTCCTCCCCCATGAACCTCGTTACCACCCAACTTCTCATACAGTGCCTCACACATAAATAACTAATTAACTAAATAAATAATAATTGCATCGAGATGACTCCCTACCTTACATATGTAAGAAAGAGCCCCATGAGAAATTGGATTCCAACCAAGAGTACCATACCCTCAAGAGGATTCTGTTTCTTGCTAGTATCAAGGGACTTCCACAGTCTATCATTTTTACCCTTTGGTCAATGAGTAATATGAAGAAGAAAACAGTAAGAATTGAGAAGGAACCACATAAATTTGTATCATGAGGGTGAAGACCAGGAAGTGTCACTCCTACAACCCAATCCTTTCATGAGAATAGGGATGAAGAGAAAATCTTGTGGGATGTGTTTGATCTTGTAATTCTCTTTCCCCTCTATCATGTTTCAACCTCTGTCCATGATCTGGGTGCAAAGGAAGAAATCTTTAGTGCTTTTATTGGGTAACATACTGCAGTCTTTCTGGAAGAATATTCAAATGTGGACTATGTTGGAAACAGAGGAATGTTGTGCTTTGCAATGTCCCTTCTTCAATCTCAGTTCATTCCGTTAGATTCATACAAGCATAAGTCCCTCTAGCTTAGGAAACCCACCCACCGAAAAAATTTTTCATTCATTTCTCTGACCTCGCATGCTTCCCATAGCGTTAGAAGTTTCAAGTTAGGAAGAAATTGAAGTACAAAGATTGCTTCCCCAGGTAGAAAGGGAAAAAAATTAATTTTCACTTGGTGAGGTTCTTCATGGAGCAGACACAGTCAAGTAGATCTGTTAGATGCCTGTATAGGAAAAGTTTTCTGACAAACGACAATTGTGAAAATGGTGCCAAAATGGGCAACAGGTAATCCTCATCACCACTTGTATTTAGAGATAAAGACTGAATTTCTCCGTAGTTTGTCGAAATTACATGTGGATTTAAGGGTTTGAACAATTTCGACCCCCTCCCCTATAGTTTGAAAAATTCTTACATTTAGGTCCAATCCGTTAGTCACCATGAAAGTGATGTTACTTTTTATGATGCATCTTAATACCGAAAATCCCCTTATATCAAGGTGAACTTACTAATACACCCTTCTTAAAAGAAGCAAAAGAACGTTGTATTTCGTTCTTCTTCTTCAAGTTAGTTCTTCTGCAACCTCAACTTGGTTCTTTTGCAACCTCTAATCTTGTAATTCATTCTTATTTTAAAAGCCTTCTGCAAATCCATGGTCACCGATCTGACGAAGCTGATGTGAACGCCGAGGCCACGATGTTTACCAGAACATTCAAGACACATGAAGATGCCATATGATACCAAAGCCCACTATGGTTTCGTCTTGATAACTTACTTCAAGGTGTACTCTTCTTCTTCAAGTAGTGAAATTTATAGCATATCGTATTGATAACTAGGACATTTGGAGCCACACATGACCAATCCATGGAGAGGTGTTACATTATCCTAATAGCAATAAATCACTTAAAAAAATAAGAGAGAGAGTTTTGGAATTCATAAGAGTTCTAATGAAATGTTTTTATTGAGCAGAAGTCTACTATATCTGTTTGTTCTAAGCTTGTCGCCCACCCTTTGATATCAGACCATTCCCAAAATCAATAAAAAGTTGATAAAATCACTAGAAAATGCAGAAAGTATCTGTTGTGGATGTTGACCTGGTGCCTCCTCCTCCTCCATGGAAAGCAAGACCCCTGATCTTGGACTACAACAATCTCCTTTAAAAGCTACATCTGGAGAGAATCACCATATGATTTTTGTCTGCATTCCTGAAAAATGTGCTGACTTATGCTACTGCGTACCTAATCAGTGTGAATCGGCGATGTTCTGTCTCAAAACTGGGATATGCAAGTGCGGCATTCCCTATTTCCAGATAGAGAGGCTTTTTCAAAACCATCCCCAACATTCCTTTCTGTTCCACGGACTTCATGGCTCATTTACTATCTATTTCCATTCCCGGCTTTAAGACAAAGACGATCCAACAGAATGCCTTAAGCCCATGTTGAATAGTTCTAATGAAGTCTAAAATCATACCAGAACAACTAGTAGGAATTTTGACTGAACAGGATCATATACAAAACAATGGAAATATCAGATAGCAGGTTAGGAATATTAGAACAGCACACAATTCTGCAGAATTTCTAAGAAACAGAATCAGTTTCTGCCCTACACAAGCTAGCACAGTAGAGTCACAGAATAAAGAAAGGAACCAGACTATAGAGAACTCTGATAAGTTAAAACAGAACAGTTAGAACAAACCTAAACTCTAGTTGATGGATTTATTCCAGTAGCAGATTCAGCCTGCAGAAATTGGGCCAAGACTTGAGAGAAATATAGACATATCTTTACTACCTTAAAAATTTGCCATATGGTAAATTAATTATTTGATCATATGAATTTTTTGCTGCAAAATTTTGGGTGGTTAGAACTGGCACATCATTTTTTTTTTTTTTACTGAATGGTTGGTGGAACAGGAGAAAATCATCTAAGATGGTATACGATATGATTGAAATCAGCTACTAAGACAAGTATGCGATCCAAATTAAGTGTATATTGTATACATTTTGGAAGTGCTATCAATCATGAAAAGTAGCAACGGAAATGGAGGAATTCCAAGCTTGGCCACCACCTTTAAGTTATGAATCCATCTGCAGATGCCAAAAGTAGCTCATATCTATTGGTGTATGATGTCTTGTATTCCGTCGCAGTTTAATCCAGGGAGTACTGGTGCAGCACCTAGACAGCCGTCGCAGTTTAATACTGAGAGGTGTGAGGACGAGCGTTGTAACCCTATTCTCCATTGATAGTGAAGCAGGATCTCATCTCACCGGGGACGTAGGCAACTTTGTCGAACCTCGTAAAATCCGTGTGCATTGTTTGTTCTGTTTTTCCATTATCTTCTGCATCGTTTTAGGGTTGTGTTTCTACAATATCACTACAATGTGGCCTGCAATTCAGTACACAACATAGCACATTGAGTTTGGCCTAATCCAGTAAGCCAAATGTTTAATCATCATCTTAAAAGCAAAAAATAAAATGCATGAAAAGTGAAAACAATTTACATTCTCAAGAAAATTTGTACCAGAGGTCGTGCTTGACCTTGTAATTTTCTTTTCCTTCGCTTGAAAGAAAATGGCATTACATCGCAACCCATGTGTGTAGGGATGAAGAGAAAATTGTACTTGTGGAATGTGTTTGATCTTGTAATTCTGCTTGCCTCCATCACGCTTTCAACCTCCGCTCAAGATCCGGTGCAAGGGAAGCATCTCCATCTTTTAGTGTGCCGACATATTGCGTCCTTCCGAAGAATCATCAACCGTGGACAATCGTGGAAGCGGAGGAATTCTAAGCTTGGAATGCCCTTCTTCAATCTCTGTCCATTCTAGTAGATTCCTAGAAGCAATAAGAAGTACCGTAGCTTAGGAAACCCACCCACCTTGCTAAAGTCTTTTTATTACTTTGACCTCGCAAGCTCTCCACAATGTCGATGTTTGAAGTTGGGAAGAAATTGAAGTACAGAAAGTTCTTCCTCAGATAGAAAGGAAAACCCTAATCTTAGCTTAGTGAGGCTCTCCATGGAGCATGCCCAATCAAGTAGATCCATTAGACGCCCATTTAGGCAAAGGTTTTTATGGATGGGGATGGTGAAATGGCTCCAGTGTGGGCAACAATTCATCCTTCCCATAACCTCTTGTATGTAGAGATAAAGACACGAGTCTTGTCATCTTTATAATAGAAGCAGAGAGCTCACTGGCATGTTCTACAGATGCATCCATCAATTCCAGTTTCCTGAGTTGAGTCAAACTCCTTAATTCTTCAATGAAGCCATGTCTTAGAAATAAACCAGTTAAGCTCTGGAGGTTAGTTAATATGCTTATACCCAAGGGGACTTTAATTTCATTCACTGGCAACTTAAGGTGCCTCAAATGTAGAAGATCCAGAACTCCACTTGGCAATCCCCTCAGACTTTTAAGCCATCTAATATCCAAAGTTTGTAGATTTTGAAGATTGCCTATGCTCTTTGGAATCTCATTCAATGCTGAATGTTTCAAGCCTAGATACCTCAACTGTATCGACGATCTCCTATTTCTTCCGTAAGCTCTTAATTTTAAGATCCTTAATCTCCAAAACCCTCAAAAATTTGAAGTTATGGAAGGCACTTGTTATGCAGACCAATGGTTGTCAAAATGCCCTCATTATACTGAAAAGACATATAATGATCCAATTGGGTGATCATTGAAGCTTGTCGTGATAGTCTCACCATGATGGTGGATGACAACAATGCAGAACTCGAGGAAATTTAGAATCGAAAATGACTGATCGATAGAATCTCCTTGTTGTATCTTAAGTAGACAAATTTTATGATAAGGGTCATAACTTTGACTTTATTTTTGAAACCAATTTTAACTCAAGCATTCCTTGGCCAACCAATTCCTTGATTTTTCTTCAGCAATATCCTCCATGATTTCCGGTCTTCCTTGTAAAACACCTTCACCACCAAGAGTCGAACCAATCTTCCTCTACTTATTTTCTCGTGGAAGAGAGAAAGAGAGCAAGGTGATCTAAGGTAAGAAGGCAAGTTTCTATAATTCAAAGCAAAGGGGCAAGAGATTCCTCACCTACTACATCAACACCATCACCGTAAGAACTTTGCCCAATTTCTTCCGCGCTTTCCATGTTGGTGGCATAATGAGTTGGGATCTTTGGCGTAAAATTTCGCAAGACGGCATTGATCTTCTCCAATTCACCGCAAAATCGCACAATTGACAAGGCTCGATCGACCCATCTTGACTTCTAGACTTAGTGACATACTCATTGATACAATTTTCCGCATCATGTAATGTTTCTATCAAATCGCCCAGCCAATTGCAAACCAATCCATCTTCTTGTTTACTAGTACTACCTATATCTCCGGAAAAGCTTACAATCTCCTCAAGTCTATTCTTGAGCTTGTGGATTTGATCTTGCAGACTTGGAGAAGCTTCTTGCAATTTTAGAGAACTCAATCTTTGCAGAAAGAATTTCACCAAGAATTTCACCATCTCCTATCGATGTGCAGTTGGATGAACAACAAGGAAAGTCTTGTTTGTTCGATTTTTAGGGAGATTGAGAAAAACAGAGTATAAGAAAATGTTTGGTCGATGTAACCAAAAAATAAAAGCTTTTCTCTTATATTCAGGAAAGGGACTTCACCATTACCTGGGTCCATCTTTCATTTGTTGAACCAAAAAATATCTCAGTAGTTTTCACATTCATGAAGACAGTCAAGTCTAATCACTTTCCATCCTATCCAATCAAACTGGTGTGGAAAATTTATGTGTTGCATTTTTTAAACCTAAATTGTACCAAATCTGAGTGATTTCGATATGATTTTTATTCAGTTTCATGAAAGATTTCAACTTATTTATCACTTACTTCACATATGATATATAATGGAACTACTTGGCAAATACATGATTTTATTTTAGTATTTCAAGGTTCAAGTAACTAAAGCTATGTCTATTAACAACTGTCTAGCGCAGCTGATGAGCTATAGTGTGCAAAAACACTCATGATCACTAGGAGGTCTCAAGTTACTAAAAAACCAAAACCGAACTTTGAAGTCCGCGTGATTCTTCTTTGGAAACCAAATCCCTCCCATCTCTTACCTTCTTTGAAAACCAGTGTCTGCACCTCGCCGGCTTGCCACTCGCCGCCTCGCTGCCTCGCCACCTCACCCTCTCTGAAAAAACTAACACATCTCAAGTTTCTCAGCTTGTAGATCCATCTCACAGTTTTGGCCTTTTGGGTTTCTACTTTCCACTTACGGCATCTTTTGGTTCTGCGGCTTCCACCGCTCGAACTCTTGCCATCTTATGCTATGGATGATGGAATCATGGAACTAGGTGAATCATGGATTGAATGATGTGATTTTGAACTTTTATATTCCTACAGGACAATTTCTTTAGAAATTGGATTATTGTAACTATTGTTTCCATCACCCAATGATAGCTTTTTCCTAGTTTTTTATTGTATTATATATTTGAACTACAGTAATTTGCTCTTTCTAGGTGTACATATTAAGTTAATTACTTGATAAATAAAAAAGATGCAATAAATTATAAAAAGAAAAATGTCCAAATTTTTTTCCCGACTTTTATTTTTGTAATCGAATAATTCTTGAATCCGAATCCGAATCCGATTTTTATTTTGTCCGCTTTTTTGACCGCTTTTTTGACCGAACCCTTAAATTGACCAGTCAAATTATTCCGAATAATTCTCCGTCCGAATAATTCCTGAATCTGAATTTGCTAGCTATGTATAGGACTGACTACAAAATCACCCCTCCTAGGACTCCACAAAGGCGGGACTAGCACTGGGTAATGGCCCCTTTTATGCTTTGGGTCAAGCCTAATGTCAAAGAAAGATTACTCATCTCAAATTCCAATCCTATGGTCCACCTACTTTTTGATTCAATGGACCTGATTTTCAACCTCGGAAGTTTTTTTTCTTCTATAACACATATTTTTCTAGACTAATTTAATTGGGAAGGACCGAAAGTGATCTTCTTCTACTCAATTTTCCATGGTGGACTTGACTTTGTGAATGTGATAGCAACAACTAAAAGTTGAGCACAACGAACAGTGAAATTCCTTTCTTGAATATTAGAGAAAACTTTTCTTGTTTGTCACGTTGACCTGACATTTTGTCCTACTCATTTTCTTGTTTTTCCTTTTTTTTTTTCCTTCAATCTTTCCTGCCGTGTAGCTTACGAAGACTTTTCCTCCATTCTTGTATTATTCACCTTATTAGCAATGTCGGTTATGGCACTCAAGGATATAAATCCCTTCACATATCGACCTGATATACCATATATGTACATACCGAGCACATGAACCAACCACTAGCCATAAGGTCAAGCATATTACACCGAGCATAGGGGATCAGTCGTTGGTCATCCTTATGAGCCAAGCAATGGTAGGGCAGCCAAGGCGCCTCGAGTCTATAAACCCCAACCTCTCACATCCCACAGGTTAATGATCCCTTGGAATGACTAACTAGGGTCAAACGGTTTCTTAACTCCGGGTCCCCGGGATCATGGTAAGGTTTACTTGAACACCAAGCAAGTTAACCACCATCATCCCTGATTGAGTTAGCCGCTGGAATAACTAACCGTGGTCAGGTAGGTCATCAAGGAGGGATTAACTTGGGTTGAGTTAACCGTTAAGATATGGTGCTAGGTCGGCAATCCTAGGGTGATCTGATTCTATAAGGAAAGGACACGTGGAGATGCTCTAGGTGAGTTGGACCAATGAGCAAGGACCTTAACTTTCTATATAAGGGGGACTTGCTCCCCAACACAGGTAACACTCTCAATCGCCTGAATATCCTTACTAAAATGATCACCTTAAGGTTTAACTTGAGCATCGGAGCCTGGTCCTGGAGCTTCCTCCGGGCTAGCAACTAACTGTTGTGTGTCTGTAGATTGGAACCGTATGACAACAAAGGGCGCCTGCCTATGGAATTCATACAAAAATCTGTTCAAATATAGCCGCACGATTGTGAGGTGTAGGATGACGAAAACTACCAGAACTTATTCGAAGAGAGGAGGACCGTCCTCAGGCCTAAACCCGCCAAAAACCAAAGATGAGGCAGTAGGGGAGGAGGTAGAGCAGGATCCTGCTATCAAGGATGCGGTGAGCATCCCTACATCGAGAAACATCCCTTCACCTCCTTAGGTAACGACCCATCATCTCCCTGACTCCCGACACCAACCCCATGCTCTTGATTGCCTTTTTGCTCCAAGGCCAAGTCCATGATGTTCAACATAAAGCTCGGATCCATCGGTGCAACACGAAAAAGACCAGAGTTAGCATCAAAAGACAACAAACACAGCGGTGGTTGAAACAAGACTAACAGGCCTCGGGCGCTTACCCAGACTCAGACCATGCCTCAACAGGTATTGGTCCAAACAGAGGTGCGAAGCAAGGACCACTCGAGCACGGCTAGGCAGCAACTCATCAAGGATATACTTCTCCTCAGGCTTCAGAGTAGGACCCTTGTTCACCTTCGTCGTGTTCAATAGAGACTATCAGGCAGGAATGTTAATTGGTTCCACGGGACAAGCAAAGAAAAACCATCCTTCCACTAAGATATGAAAGTAGGTATCCCATCGGCAATCTGGTATTTATTTTTTCAGTGACCGAAATAAAACCATCCTGGGAACATATTGTGCGCCGATAAAAAGAAAACAGAAATGAAGAGCTGGAGAATAGGCTCGATCTCAAAGTTCACTAGCCTGACGATAAAGCCTAATAGGCTCATCCAGGAGTTAGGGACGAGCTATGCAAGCACAAGTCCATAGTGCCTTAGCACTTGGCAGATGAAGGGATGGAAGGAAACCGCAGACCGTTTATTAAGGCGGCCTCATAAATACAGACCTCCCCCTCACAGGGATAGTTAGCCCTCTCTAAGGTCTCTGGGACATGGAGCTCCACATCGGAAAAAATATGGTACAACCTACGGAACTTCTCCAAATTGATCGAAGACACCCGAGAAGCCACTTCCCCGATGGACAGGCCGCTGGTAGGATCCTATGGCCAGGCTGAAAACTTCGACCAAGGTCTTCCTGGGGTGGTAGTCTTCTTCTTAGGAATGTGGCGTTCGCCGCTGATAACCCTAACAACCTCATTGGGCATCCCACCCACTGACTCAAACGACCTTTCAGAAGAAGAAGAAGAAGAAGATGCGAATGTCCTAGATCCCATACATTATCCTATCGGAAACAACAAGGGTGAAGGATTTCTACTTACCAACGCTGGTTTAACTATAGGGCCTGGAGAGAAGAGAAGAGAAGTGATACGCTTCTAGCTATACTACCAAGAAACTATGCAAACGCTCGAATCAAGTAACGAGCAAATGAGAGCAGCTTGAATCAAGACCTTAAATGATGAGGTGGGCGGACACAATCCCTATCTGCATTCAAGCATCGATGACAGAGCCCACTCAATAGCTTGGTGATTCAAAACGTCATAGCAACCGTGCCCTACCCGTCCGATGGAAGGCAATCAATGCCCTAGAGAGGACATGTCTGTCATGATCCGTGGCCCATCCGTACAACCCAATCCCCACTCACCATGTCACCGCATGCGCGATCCCTCCATTAATGATAAGACAACAACTACTGTTGTTTCGCCACCATCTAGGCGAGATTACCAACAAAGACAACCACCACAGAAGCCCAAAAGACACTAAGGGTTTTACTCCTCGAGCTCCTATAATAGAAGCTCAATGAGTGGGGGGCATATGATATACCATATATGTACATACCGAGCATATGGACAACCACTATCCATATGGTCGAGCATATCACACCGAGCACATGGACCAACCACTAGCCATATGGTCGAGCATATTACACCGAGCACAGGGGACCAGTCACTGGTCATCCTTATGAGCCAAGCAATGGTAGGGCAGCCAAGGGGCCCCGAGTCTATAACCCCCAACCTCTCATATCCCACAGGTTAATGATCCTTTGGAATGGCTAACCAGGGTCAGACGGTTTCTTAACTCTGGTTCACCGGAACCATGGTAAGGTTTACTTGATCACCAAGCAAGTTAACCACCATCATCCATGGTTGAGTTAGCTGTTGGAATGCCTAACCGTGGTCAGGTAGGTCATCAAGGAGGGATTAACTTGGGTTGAGTTAACCATTAAGATATGGCTCCAGGTCGGCAATCCCAGGATTATCTGATTCTACAAGGAAAGGACATGTGGAGATGCTCTAGGTGAGTTGGACCAATGAGCAAGGACCTTAACTTTCTATATAAGGGGGACTTACTCCCTAGCATAGGTAACACTCTCAGTCACCTGAATATCCTTACTAAAATGATCACCTTAAGGTCTAACTTGAGCATCGGAGCTTGGTCCCAGAGCCTCCTTTGGGCCAGCAACTAATCTGTGTTGTGCAGGTCCATGTAGATTGGAACCATGCGACAACATGACCAAAGAAGGCTATCTTTGTTTGTCATCCCAATTGACATCAATTGGAGATGGCAGAAGCCTTAGTGAAATCCTTTCTGCAAAGATCCAGTTCTCTAATATGCCTAAAGAATGAAGGTTCTCCAGGTCTACAATATCATATCCAAAAGCTTAAGAATAGACTTGAGGAGATTGGAAGCTTTCCTGGAGAAGTAGGTAGGAGCAAGCAAGAGGATGGATTATTTTGTAACTGGCAGGACAATTTGATAGAAATAGTACATGACGCTGACAATTGTATCAATCAGTATGTCACTGTTAAGCACAACGGTTTCTAGTAATTCAAATTTTGAATTTAAATACTAATAAACCTAGTCAATGTATATCCCAATTTTGTGAGAAGTTGTTAATACGCTGATTTAATCTTGTCTCATTGTAACTGTAAATTTCAAATTTGAAATGCAATATTATATAAAGGCTGCCAAACCCAAAGATATGGGTAAGGCAAATACAATTCAAATCTGATTTTTACATAGTATCTGTCAACCATAAAGATTCTTGGTGCCACAATGTCTTCTTCCTCCTCCACTGCTATCTCTTCCTCTTCAACCTCTGCTCCTCCCAATATTCAGCATTATCTTACCCTTAAACTAACTTCAGAAAACTATCTCCTTTGGAAAACACAAATTTACCCTTTGCTGAGAAGTCAAGCCCTGATCGGTTTTATTGATGGCAGTTTGACCTGCCCTTCCTCCACCCTTATTACTGCAGGAACAACCAATCCTCAATCCAATCCGGCTTATAGTGATTGGGTTCATAGAGACCAGTTAATCATGAGTTGGCTCCTCTCCTCTTTGACTCCAGATATTCTTCCATACGTAGTAGGTCTCACTATCGTTGCTCAGGTTTGGAATGCCTTTCAATCTGCATTTGGTACACTATCTCACACAAGTGTACTTCAACTACACATGCAATTGCAGAACACATTAAAGGGATCCAAATCCATTTCTAAATACTTATGTGAAGTAAAGTTCATCTCTGGCCAATTGGCGGCTGCCAATAAACCAATTGGAATAGAGGAGCTTAATGCTATCATTTTCAGGAATCTTGGATCTGACTTTAGCGACAACGTTGCAGCATTGGCAATCAAGGCTGAGCCCAACCCTTTCCACGATCTCCATCGACTGCTGCTCAGCCACGAGCTTCACCTCAAGACAACCCTCTCCATAGCTGAAGCAAATCTCAGCTATGTTCAACCTGCTGCACCTAGTGCTTCCTCTACCACTCCAACCCGTCAAGGTTCGAATCCACCACAGTATGACAATAATAATTTTACTCATGGTTCAAACACAAAGAATAAAAGAAGAGATCGCTGTCAGATATATGCAAAATACAACCACACTGCTGCAAAGTGTTATTATAGGTACACAAATAGCAACAATGCTGCTCCACAACCTGCTGCCCATATGGCTGGAATTCTCCCAACTCCAACAACTGCTATGCCGGAATGGTTTCCAGACATGGGAGCCACACATCATATTACACTAGATCTTGCCAGTCTCCAAATCTCTTATGGATTCAATGGTAACGATACCTTAAGAGTGGGTAATGGTGTTGGTCTACCTATCAGTAGTATTGGTTCATCCACTTTTAAATCTCACTCTCATCCTTTCCATTTTTCTAATATTCTCCATGTCCCAAAAATCACTAAAAATTTGTTGTCTGTGCGTCAATTTACCAAAGACAATCACTGGCTATTTTGAATTTCACCCAACTTTTTTTCTTGTGAAGGATCAGGTAATAAAGATGCCACTCCTCCAAGGAGCTCTTAAGGACAGGTTGTACCATTTGCAAAATCTCCACTCCATCAATAAGCAACCTCCAAAAGCAACCCATATTGGTGAAGCAGTCTCATCAAATGCTTGACATGATTCGTTGGGCCATCCACACTCCCGCACAGTTCGCTCCATTATTAATTCTCAGTCATTGCCTTGTTTTGTTTTTGCACTTAATAAATGTCTAGCTTGTTACATGGGCAAATCTCATAAAATAGCCCTACCTCTAATAGGCACAGTTAGTCATGAACCTCTTGATTTAGTTTTTACAGATGTATGGGGTCCTGCACCTCAAACTTCCAGTACTTCTCATAATTATTTCATTATCTTTGTGGATGACTTTTCTAAGTTTACCTAGTATTATCCTTTATCCAAACGTTCTGAAGTACACTCAATATTTGAACGGTTTAAACTCATGGTTGATAAACAATTTTTTCGTCCAATAAAAGCACTCCAATCAGATTGGGGTGGCGAGTTTCTCCGTTTAAATACAACTCTTCAAAATGTAGGAATTCTTCATAGAGTTGCATGCCCTCATACCCATCTACAAAATGGAACAGCTGAACGAAAAATCTGCCATATAGTTGATACCGGTTTGACTTTGATGGCTCATGCATCATTGCCATTACACTTTTGGCAATATGCATTTAAAACATCTGTATTTTTTATCAACCGGTTACCAGCTCCAGTGCTCAATAATTTGTCTCCTTTTCAATCTTTATTTCAATGTACCCCTAATTATACATTCTTTAAGGTATTTGGCTATATGGTATTTCCTCTCCTCTGTCCCTATAATTCGAATAAAGTTTCATACCGATCCATCCCTTGTGTCTTTTTGGGCTACAGTCCAAACCATCTTGGTTACCGTTGCTTGGACATTACTAAAGGGTGAATCTATATTGCAAGGCATGCTGAGTTTATAGAGACCACTTTCCCATATGCGGCTCACTATCATAACCCTATAACACCATCCATATCTAATGACCTCTGGCTAGCAATCACCACTACCCCTCCCTACTAAAGAGCTCTTGGAAGCGTGACGTCTACCACAGGTTTGCAACCTATTAATCCCATACAACCTCCTTCTCTCCCTCCACCAACTAATACTACTGATATGGATCCCACCCCCTCTACCAATCAACTGCAACTCCACTTGTGTCAGATTTACCTATGGTACCAACAGTGCAAAGAACTCATGCTATGACTTTGAGGCCCCATCCTTGCCCATCAACAAAATTTCCACTTCCATCGGCTTCATTGGCTCAATATCACTCTGATATAGTGCCTTCATGTTACTCAAAGGCTCAAAAAGATGAAATGTGGCATAATGCAATGCAACAAGAGTTCAATGCCCTTTTGAAAAATGGCACTTGGCTATTAGTCCCTCCTGCACCTAGGATCCATGTTATTGGATCAAAAGGGTCTTCAAGATTAAAAGAAAAGTTTGAAGGCACAATTGAACGTTACAAGACAAGACTTGTTGCCAATGGGTACAATCAATAAAAAGGTATTGACTACACTGAAACCTTCAGTCCAGTAGTCAAGGCCACAACTGTGCGCACAGTACTATCCATTGCAACTGTTAACAAATGGGAAATTAAGCATCTTGATGTAAGTAATGCATTCCTACATAAAAATACCATAGAGGATGTCTACATGTCACAACCTAATGGTTTTACTGATTCTAACAAACCTCAACACGTTTGCAAGCTTCAAAAATCTCTTTATGGGCTCAAACAAGCTCTTAGGGTCTGGTTCAATTGGCTGAGTACATTTTTGCTTCAACTTGGTTTTGAAGGTTCAAAGACAGACACCTCTTTGTTCTATTTCAAAAACTGATCACAATGCATTTACTCACTAGTTTACGTGAATGACATTGTCATCACTGGTTCCGATCCTAAGCTTAAACATCAGATCATAGTGGCTCTTGGAAAGGAGTTTGCCATACGCTAGCTAGGTTTGTTGCACTATTTTTTGGGTATCGAGGTCGCACACATGATATTTTATCATCCTATCTCAGAAAAAATACATTGTGGATCTCTTACAAAAAACAGGAATGGATGGTGCCAAACCTATTCAGACTCCAATGTCTACATCAACCACTCTGTCTCGAAATTCAGGGTAGCCCCTAATTGATGCAACTGAATACCGTAGTGTAAGGGTGTATTACAATGTCACTCTAACAAGGTCAGATATTTCTTTTGCAGTCAATAAAGTATGTTAGTTCTTCAAACCCCCACAGAAGACCATTGGCAGGCGGTCAAGCTTATATTACGCTACCTCAAGCACACACTGACATCTGGCCTACTTATTTCAAATGACTCCACCAATCAACTATGGGCTTATAGTGATGCCGATTGGGCAGGATGTGTCAATGATCAATGATCCACAAGGGGCTATGCAATATTTCTTGGTTGTAATCTTATCTCATGGTCTCAAAACAACAAACCATTCCTTGCTCTTTCATCAATCGAGTACGGGATTAGCAAACGCGACAAAGAAATTATATGGTTGCGCTCTACTACAAGAATTGGGCCACCCAATAATCGAGCCTCCAGGTTATGGTGTGACAACTTAGGGGCCACATATCTCATCGCTAATCCATTATTCCATGCTCGAACAAAACATAGTAAAGTGGACTTTCACTTTGTTTCGCATTTGGTCTCCCAAGGTCGCTCTTCAAGTACGATTCATCTCCACCAAAGACCAACTAGCTGATATATTCACCAAGCCTTTGTCCACCATCCGATACAATTTTTACGTGACAAGCTAAGGATTACACAACGGCAACCATCGATTGAGGGAGCTGTTACACAATGGTTTCTAGTAATTCAAATTCTAAATTTGAATTAATTCTAATTCAAAATTTGAATTTAAGTACTAATAAACCCAGTCAATGTATATCCCAATTTTGTGGGAAGTTTTTAATAGGCTGATTTGATCTTATCTCATTGTGACTATAAATTTCAAATTTGAAATCAATATTATATAAAGATAGCCAAACCCAACAATATGGGTAAGGCAAATACAATTCAAATCTGATTTTTACAGTCACTAAGGCTAGAAGCCAAGATGGGTCTGATCAGGCACTGTCAATTGTGGAGTTTGGCTATGAATTAGAGAAGATCAATGCACGTCTTGCCGGAATTTCACACCGAAGGTCTAAACCCAATATGTCGCCGACATTGGAAGCAAAAGAGGAAAATGGGCAAAGTTATTCTACTGTTGATGTTGATGTAGGTAAAGAATCTCTTGCTCCCTTTGCTTTGAATTATAGAAAATTGCCTTCTTCCCTGAGAAAATAAGTAGAGAAGATTGGTTCAGCAAATGGTGGCTGAAGGTATTTTACAAGAAAGACCAGGGGAAGTCATGGAGGATACTGCTGAAGAAAATATCAATGAATTAGTTGCCCAAGGGATGCTTCGAGTTGAAATTGTTGAACCTTGGTTCAAAAGTGAACTCAAAGTTGTCGACCCTTATCTTAAAATCTGTAGTCATAATCGGCAGCAAGGAAAAAGTATTGTTGGGAATCTAGATTCAGATTCTACGTTTCCTTTAGTTCCCATATTGTTTTGATCCCCTACTGTGGTGAAACTATCATGGCAATCTTGAATGATCACCCGATTCTATCATTATTTGTCATTCAAGTCTATTCACAATGATTAATTCCCTGTGAGTATTGGAATGAAGGCAATCCTGACAACCATTGGGGTTGCGTAGGAAATGCCTTGTATTCCCTAATTTTTTTGCGAGTTTTGGACTTGGAGAATCCAAAAATTAAGAGCTTACCAGAAGAAATAGGAGATCTGATACAGTTGACGTATCTAGGCTTAAGAGGTTCAACATTGGATGAGATTCTAGAGAGCATAGGTAATCTTCAAAAAAATTTGGATATTAGATGACCTAGAAGGCTGAGGGTATTGCCAAATGGAGTTCTGAATCTTCTACAGTTGAGGCACCTTAAGTTGGCTTTGAAGAAATAAAAGTCTCCCCCTACCCCCCCCCCCAGGCATATTAACAAACCTCCTAAGTATAATTGGTTTATTCGTGAGGCCTAGCATCATAAAAGAATTAAGTAGGTTGATTCAACTCAAAGAACTACAATTGAGGGATGTATCCCAAGAACATGCCAATGAGCTCTCTGCTGCTATTATGAAGAGGAGAGGACTTCTATCTTTCTCAGTATATACAAATATGGTCAAGAGGATGACCTGCTGCCCTTCATTAGAAAACTTTGCCTAGATGGGCGTCTAATGGATCTACCTGACTGGCTCTGCTCTATGGAGAACCTCACAATGCTAAGATTAGGTTTTTCCTTTCTACCTGAGGAAGCAGTTTCTTTATTTAAATTTCTTCCTAACCTGAAATATCTAACACTGAAGGAAGCTTGCAAGGTCAAACAAATAAACAAAGAATTTTGCCGAGTGGGTGTGTTTCTTAAGCTAGAGGTACTTATTATTGCTTCTATGAATCTGTTGAATGGACGAGATTGAAAAGGAGCATTGCCAAGCTTAGCATTCCTCTGCTTCCACAATTGTCCACGATTGATGAATCTTCCGATGACTATAATATGTCACCACGTTAAAAGTACTGAAGATATTTCCCTTGTACCCAGATCATGAACGGAGGTTAAAAAGTGATGGAGGTAGAGAATTACAAGATCAAACACATCCCAAGACTATGGTGCTTCTCTTCATCCCTTCACGCTTGGGTTGCAATGTGATGCCATGTTTTGTCAGCTGAATGAAAAATAAAATAACGAGGTTAAACACATCCCATGGGTACAAATTTCTTTAGATTGTAAACTATTTTTTCGTTTCGACTACGTATTTTTAAGATAAATTAAGCAGAATAAGGTTTACTAGATTAGGCCAAGTTTCTGAATGTACCATGTTGTGTACTGCTTTTGTATGGATTTGAATATTAATTGCAGGTGACATTGTAGTGATATGAGCTATTTTTCAGCCTCAAGGTTTAAATTTATGTGATTTCTTCTCAGTTTTCTCTTGTTATCTTCTCATTACTTTTTGGTCCGAAAGGTTAAAAATGCTAGACTGTGAATGTTAGATGATTTTCTCATGAACCAACCATCCGATTGTTAAAAGGTTTATGTGGCAGTTTCTAAAAACTGGGCACATGAATCTTTTGAATGGAGGAACATCTATCAAAATTTGCTTCCAAAATCTTACTAACAGTGTTGAATCTTTTCCCTAACAATAGTGTAACTCTTACGACATGAATTCCTCACTTTTTTTTTTTTTTTGCTAAAAGATGATTTTATTAAAGAAGAAAGAAAAGAATAACATCAAAAGCCAAAGAAAGACGAACAAATCCGAAACCACTAGAGCAACCTACAAACTCCACCTTCGGCATGGCCATCAGCAGAGAGAGCAAGCAGCGCCCTAGCAGAATCTAAAATGATGCCTGTCCATCGCATCATTTTCCAAATCCACCTGTACGTGACTCGGAAAAGACATCGAGATACTACTACCACCCGACTTAGAAGCCTTCTTAGCAAGATAGTCAGCGATCGGATTGGCTTCTCTGAAGCAGTGAGAGATCTTCCAGGGAATAGAATTCAGGAAAGGAAGAGTAAACACCCACTTCTGAAGCACAAACCAGGGAATCTGATTTTTCTGCATTGTAGAAACTACTCCTAATGAGTCAGACTCAATCCATAATCCCCTAGCTCAAGAATTTTTCGCCAATGAAATCCCTTCCATTACTGCCTCAAACTCCACTTCATCAATTTTCTTAATACCCAAGAAAATACTGAACGCATTGCACACCTGCCCTTCGCTGAATGGAAGGGTGATATGGATAGTATCATGGTTTAAGTTCACGGTATGGATCACTTTCCGATCAGATTGTTTTGACTCTGTTTTTCTTTTAAGATTGCTTCTTCTTTTTCACCTTTTGTCCGTACCATTACACTGATACAGGATTGGCCAAGAATTGGGATTGATGATTGTCGATACTGATATGAATCGATGGATACAACCAATATAATTCTTACCCTCTCTCTGGACCTTCATAATGAAAGAAAGTCTAAAGCTACTTCTACTACAGCTAGCTGATAATTTCACACGAAAATGTAAATTTCCACTCCCTGCATCAATTGAGGATTGGGTTGTAGGAGGGACACTTAACCATCATGGTATAAATTTATGTGGTTCTTTCTCAGTTCTTACTCTGTTTTCTTCTTCACATTACTAATTTGGCAAACTGATCAGAAATTTTGGGACAAAAGCTCAAACGGTCAGTTCTTTATTAAATTGGTACATCTGATGTTGAAATTGATATAGAACAAGTGGCATTCAGCTATTTGGAGAACAGAGAAAATACTTTTTAGAACAAAAATACATTTTTTGTTTTCTTAGGTGGTATTATTTTTCTTTTTGATTTTTACCTATTTATCAAAAATCATTAATGAAAATCATATTTTATCAAAACATAAAAATGGTTCAATAACTACGTGAGAAAAATGGTTTTTTTGTGAGAAATAGTTTGGTATCCTATGCGGAAAAATGGTTTTTTGAAGAAATGGGTGAAGATATATTTCCTTCACCCATCTTTCTTATAACTCTCTTTCTCCACTTTGGACTGAAGAAGAGGGGGCAAGGGGCTTGGATTTCTAATTACAAAACAAATGACTACTTTACCCCTCCATATTGGGACTTTAAGCATGTGTTTGTCAAAGTTCAGCACAAAAATAACTGAAAATCAATTTTGACTAAAACACATAAATGATTCTTGATCTCTTTTTGATTTTTGTGTTTAATCAATTTTTTTATATAGAAACAAGCTCCATAAATGATACCACATGCAACTTTAGATTTTCAATTAGGGTTCTCAGATTTTGGTCCTCTTATACTACGGTTTTGTGTATTTTATAGGGAAAATTACGTGATTACCCACTTTTGGGTTTTCTTTTACAAAATTACCCATCTTATGTTTCAGTCAACAAAATTACACAAAACCAAGTTTAGGTTCACAAAACTACCCAAAACAGTGTCTCTCCCTCCCTCACCTACATTTTTAGACATTTTTACCCTTGACCCCATCCTTGCCTTCCCGCCCGAGCGCTCCTCTATCCCTGCAAATCTACCCAGCCATCCCTGCTAATCCCCCCTCCTCTCCTCCCCTGTGACCATCCTCCCTGCCAATGCGCCTTTGTTATGTTAAGTGATAAAATTTCTTCCACCATTAAATGATTGCGTTATGGAAGTAGCACGGCTATGCAAGACCAAGCATCGTCCCTCATCTCGGTCGATGCTACATCAGATATTGACATGTTCATACGATAAGAAATATCCATCTGCCGTTGCTGAAGCTCATGTGGCTACTCCTGATCATTATGGTTTTCTTCTTCCCGCACGAACTCAAACGACGAAGAGGAGAAGGGAGCAGAACCTGAAGGCTCACCATTGACGTGGATAGAAGAAGGGGAATAAGATAATGGTAGTTTTACTTATTATTCATCCAATATATATATATATATATATATAATGGTAGAGCATGATTTTGTTCTTCCATACCGAGAAAACCAAGATCGAAAGATGATGAATTGATGCTCATGAAGATGATGAAAAGATCCATGGACCGAACAGAGCATCGTCAATGGAATTGTGGCGAGGCAAGAATCTGCAAGGGAGCAGACATAAACAAACATAAATCGACAGAATTGGTATTGGTGACCATTGTCGTCTGTTCTCCGCATCCGATTTTCATAATATCCCTCGAGCTCTTCAAGTTTCCCTCTGTAGGGCGCAGCGGAAGGAAGTGCCAAACCATGTGTCTTGTGTCGAGAGAGAGAGAGAGAGAGAGAGAGAGAGAGAGAGAGAGGGTTAAAAAGGTCAAAAAAACATAAGAAGTGAGGGAAAGGCACTGTTTTGGCTATTTTTGTAAACTCAAACCTAATTTTGTGTATTTTTGTTAACTAAAACATATAATGGATAATTTTGTAAATGAAAACCCAAAAGTGGATAATCATGTAGTTTTCCCTTTTTTATACGAATCACATGGTCGAAATATTTGAAGGTCAATGTAATCACCCTAAGGTGCTATGGAGGTCCAATTGTATCAATGCCCACAAGAACGGCTTAAGAGTTAGTCCTATACTACTAGACCAAGGGAGAATCTGCCAACGAGACTAGCCTAGCATGGTTCAATCCAGCCTGCCTAAGAACTAGCCAACGCACATACTCTTAAGCCTTTAATGGATTTCCATTTCAGGCCTTATGGAATTATGCCCCTTTAGTGAAAATTGCGGTGGCAGTGTCTCCTTTACAAGAAACCTTATTTATACAAGTCTTCCTGGACGACTCAATTTTTGCTTTTTCCTAGATTCACTCCATGGAGTAGGGGTGTCAAATGGTCAGGTCAGCTCGGTTTCGATCAGGCTGAATCGGTTTCGGTCTAGGACTGAAGAAGATCCAAACCAATCCATTAAGGAATTTTGTTTTTGGTCGGTTTGGTTTCGATTTGGTTTGATTCCGATTCATTTTGATTTTTTAATATCGGGTTAATACCGGTTTAGATTAGTTTATTATCGGGCTTGAACCATAATGAAATCTTACATTCATAACCTATAGTGATGAAAGATTTAGCGAAAATATTTTAAATTTGTGACGAAATTATAGTTTATCACTGTAAGGGGATGATTACTGATATTGAAACCAATGGATAATTAAATGCTAAGACGATAACTAATATTGAGATCACAAAATACTATCCAATCATTTAATTAACTATCCAACTAATTGTCTATAGTGAATAAGGAGATAAATGGTTACAATTTACAAATCAATTTCCATGTTCATAACCTCATAGTCATTGATTTGTACAATTCCATTTACAACAAAAAAAAATTCTCACTAATCATACTACTATTAAAAAGTACGTACTCTTTGTCTTTGATATACTTTTTCAAAAAGACAAAAAAACCATTGACATCTACAAAAAAAATTTTTCCAAATGACCAAAAAACACCAAAAAAAAATTCCAAATACCAAAAAACCCCTCAAAATGGAAGATGAAAAAAAAATTTATCTCTCTCTCTCTAAACGTGGAGAAAGGGAAAGTAATTCTTGTTATTACTCCACCTTAAATCTCTCTCTCTCTCTCTCTCTCTCCATATTTGAATCTCTATAATTATTTAATAAAAAAATAACAAATGGGGGATATGAAAAAACGTGGAGCACAAAGGGGAGAGAGAGAGAGAGAGAGAGAGAGAATTAAATCTATGGAGAGAGATATACCATAAAAAAAAAAAAAAGCTCCTAAAATCTCTCCCTCTATATTTAAATCTCTTATAGAATGAAAAAAAGAGTGGAGCACAAAAGGGGGCGGGGGGAGAGAGAATTATATCTATGGAGAGAGATATACCCAAAAAAAAAAAAGGCCTCCTAAAATCTCTCCTTCCGTCCCTTACAAAATCTATCCTACCAATCATCCCATGGTAATAACGCTTTCTCTATAACTCTCTCTCTCTCTCTCTTTTAAACATGGAGGAGAAAGGGGAGTAATCATTAATTATAATTAATAAGTATTAAAAAGAAAAGTATTCTTGCTATTACAACTCTTTAAATCTCTATAATTATTTAATAAAAAAATAACAATCTCTCTAAAGAACGATCTCAAGAATTTCAAGATATTCTTACCAAATATCCCGATCGAAAGTGCCCATTTG
>CM040968.1:13182600-13221676 GCA_022985045.1 Macadamia tetraphylla | reverse complement strand
ATTCGATTACAAAAATAAAAGTCGGAAAAATTCGAACGTTTTTCTTTTTATAATTTATTGCATCTTTTTTATTTATCAAGTAATTAACATAATATGTACACCTAGAAAGAGCAAATTACTGTAGTTCAAATATATAATACAATAAAAAACTAGGAAAAAGCTATCATTGGGTGATGGAAACAATAGTTACAGTAATCCAATTTCTAAAGAAATTGTCCTGTAGGAATATAAAAGTTCAAAATCACATCATTCAATCCATGATTCACCTAGTTCCATGATTCCATCATCCATAGCCGCAAGATGGCAAGAGTTCGCAGAACGGCGGAAGCCGCAGAACCAAAAGATGCCGTAAGTGGAAAGTAGAAACCCAAAAGGCCAAAACTGTGAGATGGATCTACAAGCTGAGAAACTTGAGATGTGTTAGTTTTTTCAGAGAGGGTGAGGTGGCGAGGCAGCGAGGCGGTGAGTGGCAAGCCGGCGAGGTGCAGACACTGGTTTTCAAAGAAGGTAAGAGATGGGAGGGATTTGGTTTCCAAAGAAGAATCACGCGGACTTCAAAGTTCGGTTTTGGTTTTTTATGTTTTGTTTTGTTTTTTAATTTTTTAATTTTTTTAATTTTTTAATTTTTTTATTTTTTATGTTTTTTTTTCAAGTGGGTTAATGATAACCGAATAATTCGGTTTAATCCGGTTCGTCACGATTTATTCACGTTTTATTTTGAAAAAACCGTGAATTTTACCGAATTTTATTTTTTATTCGGATTCGGTCAGAATTTTTTATTTAATTCGGAAAAATTCGGTTCGACCGAATAATTCGTGAATTATTCGGCCGAATTGCTAACTAGGGTCCTATACCGTTTCCATTTCTTTTTCACTCAAAGTGGCCTCCTTCTGACTTGAACCCGACTTATGTCCTTATATCCTGACCTTTTACTTTTGCTTTATGCAATGATTCACGCCCCTAAAAAAAAAACTATAGATCAACTGATCTTTTTATGTCCAATGGCTTTAGCAGTGGTACTTAATTTTGCTTCCTTCCTCTTAAATTAATTTCCTGTGTTATCATGGGCAATATATGGATGCTAATCATGTGAACTCAATTTCTTAACAAGTGAAATATTTTTCATTAATTCTTAAATTCAATTTATATCTGAATAAGGAGTTAAAAAAGAGAAAATATTTTATCGAAAGGTTATACAAAATTTAAAATAAAATCCTATTTTAAAAGTCAAGATTTTATTTTCATAAATAAATGTGATGGATATTAATCGTGTTATATACACTTGGCAGCAACGGAGCATTCTCCCCCCCCTATCATATTGCTAGAAATTTTCCCGTCACCCTAAGAAAGCCTAAACATGTTTCTTTGTCATATTATAATAATCTTATTAATATATATATATATATATATATATTGATAGGTAGGGAGAGAAGAAGTAGGCAACAGGTAAGAGACTCGAACTTGAGACCTCCTAGTGATCATGAGTGTTTTTGCACACTATAGCTCATCAGCTGCGTTAGACAGTTGTTGTTAATAGACATAGATTTAGTTACTTGAACCTTGAAATACTAAAATAAAATCATGTATTTGCCAAGTAGTTCCATTATATATCATATGTGAAGTAAGTGATAAATAAGTTGAAATCTTTCATGAAACTGAATAAAAATCATATCGAAACCAAACAGATTTGGTTTAAAAAATGCAACACATAAATTTTCCACATCAGTTTGATTGGATAGGATGGAAAGTGATTAGACTTGACTGCCTTCATGAATGTGAAAACTACTGAGATATTTTTTGGTTCAACAAATGAAAGATGGACGCAGGTAATGGTGAAGTCCCTTTCCTGAATATAAGAGAAAAGCTTTTATTTTTTGGTTACATCGACCAAACATTTTCTTATACTCTGTTTTTCTCAATCTCCCTAAAAATCGAACAAACAAGACTTTCCTTGTTGTTCATCCAACTGCACATCGATAGGAGATGGTGAAATTCTTTCTGCAACGATTGAGTTCTCTAAAATTGCAAGAAGCTTCTCCAAGTCTGCAAGATCAAATCCAAAAACTCAAGAATAGACTTGAGGAGATTGTAAGCTTTTCCGGAGATATAGGTAGTACTAGTAAACAAGAAGATGGATTGGTTTGCAATTGGCTGGGCGATTTGATGGAAACATTACATGATGCGGAAAATTGTATCAATGAGTATGTCACTAAGGCTAGAAGTCAAGATGGGTCTGATCAGGCACTGTCAATTGTGCAGTTTTGCGGTGAATTGGAGAAGATCAATGCACGTCTTGCCGAAATTTTACGCCAAAGATCCCAACTCATTATGCCACCAACATGGAAAGCGACAGAAGAAATTGGGCAAAGTTCTTCTGGTGATGGTGTTGATGTAGTAGGTGAGGAAACTCTTGCCCCCTTTGCTTTGAATTATAGAAACTTGCCTTCTTACCTTAGATCCTGCTTGCTCTACTGTTCTCTCTTCCCTGAGAAAATAAGTAGAGGAAGATTGGTTCGGCTCTTGGTGGCTGAAGGTGTTTTACAAGGAAGACCAGGGGAAATCATGGAGGACATTGCTGAAGAAAAAATCAAGGAATTGGTTGGCCAAGGAATGCTTCAGGTTAAAATTGGTTTCAAAAATAAAGTCAAAGTTGTCGACCCTTATCATAAAATTTGTCAACTTAAGATACAACAAGGAGATTCTATCAGTCAGAGTCTGTTTTCTGATTCTAAATTTCCTCAGAGTTCCTGCATTGTTGTCATCCACCATCATGGTGAGACTATCACGACAAGCTTCAATGATCACCCAATTGGATCATTATATGTCTTTTCGTATAATGAGGGCATTTTTGACAACCACTGGTCCTGCATAACAAGTGCCTTCCATAACTTCAAATTTTTGAGGGTTTTGGAGATTAAGGATCTTAAAATTAAGAGCTTACCAGAAGAAATAGGAGATCTGATACAGTTGAGGTATCTAGGCTTGAAACATTCAGCATTGAATGAGATTCCAAAGAGCATAGGTAATCTTCAAAATCTACAAACTTTGGATGTTAGATGGCTTAAAAGTCTGAGGGGATTGCCAAGTGGAGTTCTGGATCTTCTACATTTGAGGCACCTTAAGTTGCCAGTGAATGAAATTAAAGTCCCCTCGGGTATAAGCATATTAACTAACCTCCAGAGCTTAACTGGTTTATTTCTAAGACATGGCTTCATTGAAGAATTAAGGAGTTTGACTCAACTCAGGAAACTGGAATTGATGGATGCATCTGTAGAACATGCCAGTGAGCTCTCTGCTTCTATTATAAAGATGACGAGACTCGTGTCTTTATCTCTACATACAAGAGGTTATGGGAAGGATGAATTGTTGCCCACACTGGAGCCATTTTCACCATCCCCATCCATAAAAAACCTTTGCCTAAATGGGCGTCTAATGGATCTACTTGACTGGGCATGCTCCATGGAGAGCCTCACTAAGCTAAGATTAGGGTTTTCCTTTCTATCTGAGGAAGAACTTTCTGTACTTCAATTTCTTCCCAACTTGAAACAACTGACACTGTGGAGAGCTTGCGAGGTCAAAGTAATAAAAAAAGACTTTAGTAAGGTGGGTGGGTTTCCTAAGCTACAGGTACTTCTTATTGCTTCTAGGAATCTACTAGAATGGACAGAGATTGAAGAAGGGGCATTGCCAAGCTTGGAATTCCTCCGCTTCCACGATTGTCCACGGTTGATGATTCTTCCAGAAGGACTGCAATATGTCAGCACACTAAAAGAACTGGAGATGCTTCCCTTGCACCCAGATCTTGAACGGAGGTTGAAACGTGATGGAGGCAAACAGAATTACAAGATCAAACACATTCCACAAGTACAATTTTTCTCTTCATCCCTACACACATGGGTTGCGATGTAATGCCATGTTCTTTCAACTGAAGGAAAAGAAAATTACAAGGTCAAGCACAGCCTCTGGGTACAAATTTTCTTCAGAATGTAAATTGTTTTCACTTTTCATGCATTTTTATTTTTTTGCTTTTAAGATGATGATTAAACATTTGGCTTACTGGATTAGGCCAAACTCAATGTGCTATGTTGTGTACTGAATTGCAGGCCACATGGTAGTGATATGAGCTACTTTTGGCATCTGCAGATGGATTCATATCTTAAAGGTGGTGGCCAAGCTTGGAATTCCTCCATTTCCGTTGTTCATGATTGATAGCACTTCCAAAATGTATACAATATACACTTAATTTGGATCGCATACTTGTCTTAGTAGCTGATTTCAATCATATCGTATACCATCTTAGATGATTTTCTCCTGTTCCACCAACCATTCAGTAAAAAAAAAATGATGTGCCAGTTCTAACCACCCAAAATTTTGCAGCAAAAAATTCATATGATCAAATAATTAATTTACCATATGGCAAATTTTTAAGGTAGTAAAGATATGTCTATATTTCTCTCAAGTCTTGGCCCAATTTCTGCAGGCTGAATCTGCTACTGGAATAAATCCATCGACTAGAGTATAGGTTTGTTCTAACTGTTCTGTTTTAACTTATCAGAGTTCTCTATAGTCTGGTTCCTTTCTTTATTCTGTGACTCTACTGTGCTAGCTTGTGTAGGGCAGAAACTGATTCTGTTTCTTAGAAATTCTGCAGAATTGTGTGCTGTTCTAATATTCCTAACCTGCTATCTGATATTTCCATTGTTTTGTATATGATCCTGTTCAGTCAAAATTCCTACTAGTTGTTCTGGTATGATTTTAGACTTCATTAGAACTATTCAACATGGGCTTAAGGCATTCTGTTGGATCGTCTTTGTCTTAAAGCCGGGAATGGAAATAGATAGTAAATGAGCCATGAAGTCCGTGGAACAGAAAGGAATGTTGGGGATGGTTTTGAAAAAGCCTCTCTATCTGGAAATAGGGAATGCTGCGCTTGCATATCCCAGTTTTGAGACAGAACATCGCCGATTCACACTGATTAGGTACGCAGTAGCATAAGTCAGCACATGGTGATTCTCTCCAGATGTAGTTTTTCATTTTCTTCTTGATTTAAGATAAACAAAGAATGCCATACTCAGCTTAATGTGAGATGTAATTTATTATAGATTCCAGTACTGCTTGTCACTTTTTTTTTTTTCTTCTGAAAAGTAATCATAATTAGATTTGAACAGATAAAAAAACAGAAAAACAGAGTCCTCAAACAGGTATGATAATAACTTTCCTCACCATACTTTGGGAATTCATGAGAACTTCTATTTGTTAGTCTCGGAATAAAACAGACTGAATCATTACTTAGCTTTTAAAGGAGATTGTTGTAGTCCAAGATCAGGGTCTTGCTTTCCATGGAGGAGGAGGCACCAGGTCAACATCCACAGGAGATACTTTCTGCATTTTCTAGTGATTTTATCAACTTTTTATTGATTTTGGGAATGGCCTGATATCAAAGGGTGGGCGACAAGCTTAGAACAAACAGATATAGTAGACTTCTGCTCAATAAAAACATTTCATTAGAACTCTTATGAATTCCAAAACTCTCTCTCTTATTTTTTAAGTGATTTATTGCTATTAGGATAATGTAACACCTCTCCTTGGATTGGTCATGTGTGGCTCCAAATGTCATAGTTATCAATACGATATGCTATAAATTTCACTACTTGAAGAAGAAGAGTACACCTTGAAGTAAGTTTAGCCATCCATAAAACCGTGCAGAGAAAGGGAAGGGAAGAGGGTGCAGGTGGCTTAGATTGGCATGGAAAATGGTCAATAAAGTTGGACACTTTCTCATGCCAGTACTCCAGAGGCAAGTCTGGAAACCGCACCCAGACAAGAGCTTTATTGACTGGTTTCTCGTGAATATTGAAATCCGGGTGCCATCTTTGAAACCTCACAAACTGACCTCCAATCTTCATAGCACTCCTCCTCCATATCTCCTTCAGTATCAAACAAAAAAATTGTAAAGCCTTTGCCCATGGGCACCATCTTCACGTTGCCCTTCAGATTGCATGACTCACGAGCCTCCCTTTGAATGTCATCCAAAGATACAAATCTGAAATTGATTCTGCAATCAAGGCAAATCGGTATCTCCCTAGCCGGTCCTCATAAGCGTCCTGAGGGATGATTACCTTAGTAGAGTTCCCTACATGAATTGGATATGGAAGGTCATTCACTTTAGGGAAGACATTGCCAACAGCCTTGGCGTAGGATTTCTTTGGAAACGGAGGGGCTGCAGGACCTCCATCTTCGGTATTCTGTATGGGTGGATTAGCATCTGAATCCAAACCATCCTCCAAGATCGCAGGCTCCTCACCAAGAGTCCTATCTCACTCAGTATTACTCCTCCATAAATCTGTAATTAGTTTCTGCTTTCCTCTATCAGGTGGGCGTCTAGCAGATTCGTCCGAGTTGATCACAAGGTCTTCCTGAGCACAAACCGTATCTCCCATCTTCCAATCATACATATGTTAAGTTGAAAGACATCAAGCCGTATATTTGCCAAACTTCCTCTTCCTTCTATTCTACCTCCATCTCTATACTCAAATTGAAAATTTTAATAATATGGTATGTGTGTAACTAACTCACGGTCCAGCTTACTGAGTAAAAGAGAAAGAGAAAAACCATAGTGAAGTATTCACTATTCAGTTAATATCATATATGAGAGCAAGGTGAGTCTTCATAACAAGATAAGATTGAACCTTGGGAAATTTGATATTTGAAACTTGAAACTTATTGAAATGAGATCTTTTAAACTGTGGATGGTGAACCTGAAGATGTAGAAGTTCTTCCTCCAGTTTTTTTTCAGTGCCTAAAGCAAAGTCCATGTGCCTCCATAAAATTCTCAATTGCTACAATTATCTTGTGTCTTCGACGGTGGAGAGCCCTCTCTAATATCAATACCAGTCTCCATCAATTAAGATACTCCACAATCACGAAACTTTAGATCCTTCCAATTTGGTGACTATGGACCAAGAAATAGGATTTGAGATGACCATAGCAAGATTACTATGTACAGAGAGATAATGAAAAAAATGGGATTATTAACATGGGTTATTAGTAAAAAAAGAAGGTTTCTTTTGGTGCAATTCCCCAATTACAAACCTAAATTGGAATTAGCTTTTACTCACTGCAGGAATCACAAGGAACATGAGCTTCAAAAACAAACGTTTTGTTCAGCCTTTAGCAGCTTCAGAGAAAGATAGAGACAGCTCCACCTATAAAATGCCAAAAAATTCAAGATGGTGAATTGATCTGTATATCAGCCGCAAAACTTTCTGTTTTATTCTCAAAGATATGCAAAGCATCATCAGAAACTGTTAGAATGTAGATAGTGAACCCATAAAAGAGGGAACTGTATCAACATGAAGATGAAAACATGGCAAGCATGGTGACGAAGGTAATCCATAAGAGTGGATCACAGACACAAGTGCCACTGAGCATATTTGTGGGGATCGAAATGGCTCCTCCAAGTATTCAACAATTGGTAAAAGGTATTTTGTTACCTTTATAGATGACCATTCCAGATATAATAAAACCAACTCACAAATTAAAATATACGGCCCTGAAATCAAGTCAATGGTAGGAGGAAAAATCAAGGCACCATATAAAGAGGGGTTTCCTTCCATGTCCCCCAAAGTGACATCACATTCTGCTGCAACTAATAGAAAGAAAAATGGAGCAACTAACCAAAAGGAAATATATGTTTTTGATAATTTAACGCAAGACTATCATCTATGGAAATTGCTGAAAAGTCCAGGAGGCCCCTTTAATTTAAAAATCAAATGAAGAGATGAGAATTCCCAAGTATTGATCCTATTTTAAAAAATATTTTTTTATCTAAATTCTGAAAATATATAGCTAAAATTCAAAAAAAAGAAAGAAGAATTGAATCACGAACAAAACAGATAGAAGGGAGTTCAAGGACACTGAAGAAAATCAAACAATCAGCAAGATAGATGAAGATGCCAAATAAGTAGAATAATTTATAGACAAACGGGCACTCGATCAGGATATTTGGTAAGAATATCTTGAAATTCTTGAGATCGTTCCTTAGAGAGATTGTTATTTTTTTATTAAATAATTATAGAGATTTAAAGAGTTGTAATAGCAAGAATTACTTTTCTTTTTAATACTTATTAATTATAATTAATGATTACTCCCCCCTTTCTCCTCCATGTTTAGAGAGAGAGAGAGAGAGAGAAAGAGAGAGAGAGTTATAGAGAGAAACGTTATTACCATGGGATGATTGGTAGGATAGATTTTGTAAGGGACGGAAGGAGAGATTTTAGGAGGCCTTTTTTTTTTTTGGGTATATCTCTCTCCATAGATATAATTCTCTCTCCCCCCGCCCCCTTTTGTGCTCCACGCTTTTTTTCATCCTATAAGAGATTTAAATATAGAGGGAGAGATTTTAGGAGCTTTTCTTTTTTTTTTTTTTTTTGATATATCTCTCTCCATAGATTTAATTCTCTCTCTCTCTCTCTCTCCCCTTTGTGCTCCACGTTTTTTCATATGCCCCATTTGTTATTTTTTTATTAAATAATTATAGAGATTCAAATATGGAGAGAGAGAGAGAGAGAGAAAGAGAGAGATTTAAGGTGGAGTAATAACAAGAATTACTTTCCCTTTCTCCACGTTTAGAGAGAGAGAGATAAAAAGTTTTTTCATCTTCCATTTTGAGGGGTTTTTTGGTATTTGGAATTTTTTTTTTGTGTTTTTTGGTCATGTGGAATTTTTTTTTTGTAGATGTCAATGGTTTTTTTGTCTTTTTGAAAAAGTTTATCAAAGACAAAGAGTACGTACTTTTTAATAGTAGTATGATTAGTGAGAATTTTTTTTTGTTGTAAATGGAATTGTACAAATCAATGACTATGAGGTTATAAACATGGAAATTGATTTGTAAATTGTAACCATTTATCTCCTTATTCACTATAGACAATTAGTTGGATAGTTAATTAAATGATTGGATAGTATTTTGTGATCTCAATATTAGTTATCGTCTTAGCATTTAATTATCCATTAGTTTCAATATCAGTAATCATTCCCTTACAGTGATAAACTATAATTTCGTCACAAATTTAAAATATTTTCACTAAATCTTTCATCACTATAGGTTATGAATGTAAGATTTCATTATGGTTCAAGCCCGATAATAAACTAATCTAAACCGGTATTAACCCGATATTAAAAAATCAAAATAAATCAGAATCAAATCAGATCGAAACCGAACCAACAGAAAATCAAAATTCCTTAATGGATTGGTTTTGATCTCCTTCAGCCTAGACCGAAACCGATTCAGCCTGATCGAAACCGAGCTGACCTGACCATTTGACACCCCTACTCCATGGAGTGAATCTGGGAAAAAGCAAAAATTGAGTCGTCCAAGAAGACTTGTATAAATAAGGTTTCTTCTAAAGGAGACACTGCCACCGCACTTTTCACTAAAGGGGCATAATTCCATAAGGCATGAAATGGAAATCCATTAAAGGCTTAAGAGTATGTGCGTTGGCTAGTTCTTAGGCAGGCTGGATTGAGCCATGCTAGGCTAGTCTCGTTGGCAGATTCTCCCTTGGTCTGGTAGTATAGGACTAACTCTTAAGCCGTTCTTGTGGGCATTGATACAATTGGACCTCCATAGCACCTTAGGGTGATTACATTGACCTTCAAGTATTTCGACCATGTGATTCGTATAAAAAAGGGAAAACTACATGATTATCCACTTTTGGGTTTTCATTTACAAAATTATACATTATATGTTTTAGTTAACAAAAATACACAAAATTAGGTTTGAGTTTACAAAAATAGCCAAAACCGTGCCTTTCCCTCACTTCTTATGTTTTTTTGACCTTTTTAACCCTCTCTCTCTCTCTCTCTCTCTCTCTCTCTCTCTCTCTCTCTCTCTCTCTCGACACAAGACACATGGTTTGGCACTTCCTTCCGCTGCGCCCTACAGAGGGAAACTTGAAGAGCTCGAGGGATATTATGAAAATCGGATGCGGAGAACAGACGACAATGGTCACCAATACCAATTCTGTTGATTTATGTTTGTTTGTGTCTGCTCCCTTGCAGATTCTTGCCTCGCCACAATTCCATTGACGATGCTCTGTTCGGTCCATGGATCTTTTCATCATCTTCATCAGCATCAATTCATCATCTTTCGATCTTGGTTTTCTCGGTATGGAAGAACAAAATCATGCTCTACCATTATATATATATATATATATATTGGATGAATAATAAGTAAAACTACCATTATCTTATTCCCCTTCTTCTATCCACGTCAATGGTGAGCCTTCAGGTTCTGCTCCCTTCTCCTCTTCGTCGTCTGAGTTCGTGCGGGAAGAAGAAAACCATAATGATCAGGAGTAGCCACATGAGCTTCAGCAACGGCATATGGATATTTCTTATCGTATGAACATGTCAATATCTGATGTAGCATCGACCGAGATGAGGGACGATGCTTGGTCTTGCATAGCCGTGCTACTTCCATAACGCAATCATTTAATGGTGGAAGAAATTTTATCACTTAACATAACAAAGGCGCATTGGCAGGGAGGATGGTCACAGGGAAGGAGAGAAGGGGGGATTAGCAGGGATGGCTGGGTAGATTTGCAGGATAGAGGCGCTTCGAGGCGGGAAGGCAAGGATGGGGTTAAGGGTAAAAATGTCTAAAAATGTAGGTGAGGAGGAGAGACACTGTTTTGGGTAGTTTGTGAACCTAAACTTGGTTTTGTGAAATTTTGTTGACTGAAACATAAGATGGGTAATTTTGTAAAAGAAACCCAAAGTGGGTAATCACGTAATTTTCCTATAAAATACACAAAACCGTAGTATAAGAGGACCAAAATCTGAGAACCTAATTGAAAATCTAAAGTTGCATGTGGTATCATTTATGGAGCTTGTTTCTATATAAAAAATTGATTAAACACAAAAATCAAAAGAGATCAAGAATCATTTATGTGTTTTAGTCAAAATTGATTTTCAGTTATTTTTGTCTTTGAACTTTGACAAACACATGCTTAAAGTCCCAATATGCGGGGTAAAGTAGTCATTTTTTTGTAATTAGAAATCCAAGCCCTTGCCCCTCTTCTTCAGTCCAAAGTAGAAAAGAGTTATAAGAAAGATGGGTGAAGGAAATATATCTTCACCCATTTCTTCAAAAAACCATTTTTCCGCATAGGATATCAAACTATTTCTCACAAAAAAACCATTTTTCTCACGTAGTTATTGAACCATTTTTATGTTTTGATAAAATATGATTTTCATCAATGATTTTTGATAATTAGGTAAAAATCAAAAAGAAAAATAATACCACCTAAGAAAACAAAAAATGTATTTTTGTTCTGAAAAGTATTTTCTCTGTTCTCCAAATAGCTGAATGCCACTTGTTCTATATCAATTTCAACATCAGATGTACCAATTTAATAAAGAACTGACCGTTTGAGCTTTTGTCCCAAAATTTCTGATCAGTTTGCCAAATTAGTAATGTGAAGAAGAAAACAGAGTAAGAACTGAGAAAGAACCACATAAATTTATACCATGATGGTTAAGTGTCCCTCCTACAACCCAATCCTCAATTGATGCAGGGAGTGGAAATTTACATTTTCGTGTGAAATTATCAGCTAGCTGTAGTAGAAGTAGCTTTAGACTTTCTTTCATTATGAAGGTCCAGAGAGAGGGTAAGAATTATATTGGTTGTATCCATCGATTCAGATCAGTATCGACAATCATCAGTCCCAATTCTTGGCCAATCACATGATCGTTAATGGTACGGACAAAAGGTGAAAAGAAGAAGCAATCTTAAAAGAAAAACGAGTCAAAACAATCTGATCGGAAAGTGATCCATACCGTGAACTTAAACCATGATACATATTATCCATATCACCCTTCCATTCAGCGAAGGGCAGGTGTGCAATGCGTTCAGTATTTTCTTGGGTATTAAGAAAATTGATGAAGCGGAGTTTGAGGCAGTAATGGAAGGGATTTTATTGGCAAAAAATTCTTGAGCTAGGGGATTATGGATTGAGTCTGACTCATTAGGAGTAGTTTCTACAATGCAGAAAAATCAGATTCCCTGGTTTGTGCTTCAGAAGTGGGTGTTTGCTCTTCCTTTCCTGAATTCTATTCCCTGGAAGATCTCTCACTGCTTCAGAGAAGCCAATCCGATCGCTGACTATCTTGCTAAGAAGGCTTCTAAGTCAGGTGGTAGTAGTACCTCGATGTCTTTTCCAAGTCATGTACAGGTGGATTTGGAAAATGATGCGATGGACAGGCATCATTTTAGATTCTGCTAGGGCACTGCTTGCTCTCTCTGCTGATGGCCATGCCGAAGGTGGAGTTTGTAGGTTGCTCTAGTGGTTTCGGCTTTGTTCGTCTTTCTTTGGCTTTTGATGTTATTCTTTTCTTTCTTCTTTAATAAAATCATCTTTTAGCAAAAAAAAAAAAAAAGTGAGGAATTCATGTCGTAAGAGTTACACTATTGTTAGGGAAAAGATTCAACACTGTTAGTAAGATTTTGGAAGCAAATTTTGATAGATGTTCCTCCATTCAAAAGATTCATGTGCCAGTTTTTAGAAACGCCACATAAACCTTTAACAATTGGATGGTTGGTTCATGAGAAAATCATCTAACATTCACGAGTCTAGCATTTTTAACCTTTCGGACCAAAAAGTAATGAGAAGATAACAAGAGAAGCGAGAAGAAATCACATAAATTTAAACCTTGAGGCTGAAAATAGCTCATATCACTACAATGTCACCGCAATTAATATTCAAATCCATACAAAAGCGATTCGTGGTACATTCAAACTTGGCCTAATCTAGTAAACCTTATTCGCTTAATTTATCTTAAAATACGTAGTGAAGCGAAAAAATAGTTTACAATCTAAAGAAATTTGTACCCATGGGATGTGTTTAACCTCGTTATTTTATTTTTCATTCAGCTGACAAAACATGGCATCACATTGCAACCCAAGTGCGATGGGATGAAGAGAAGCACCATAGTCTTGGGATGTGTTTGATCTTGTAATTCTCTCTACCTCCATCACTTTTTAACCTCCGTTCATGATCTGGGTACAAGGGAAATATCTTCAGTACTTTTAACGTGGTGACATATTATAGTCCTTCTGGAAGATTCATCAATCGTGGACAATTGTGGAAGCAGAGGAATGCTAAGCTTGGCAATGCTCCTTTTTCAATCTCAGTCCATTCCAACAGATTCATAGAAGCAATAATAAGTACCTCTAGCTTAAGAAACACACCCACTCGGCAAAATTCTTTGTTTATTTGTTTGACCTTGCAAGCTTCCTTCAGTGTTAGATATTTCAGGTTAGGAAGAAATTTAAATACAGAAACTGCTTCCTCAGGTAGAAAGGAAAAACCTAATCTTAGCATTGTGAGGTTCTCCATAGAGCAGAGCCAGTCAGGTAGATCCATTAGACGCCCGTCTAGGCAAAGTTTTCTAATGAAGGGCAGCAGGTCATCCTCTTGACCATATTTGTATATACAGAGAAAGATAGAAGTCCTCTCCTCTTCATAATAGCAGCAGAGAGCTCACTGGCATGTTCTTGGGATAAATCCCTCAATTGTAGTTCTCTGAGTTCAACCTACTTAATTCTTTTATGATGCTAGGCCTCATGAATAAACCAGTTATACTTAGGAGGTTTGTTAATATGCACGGGGGAAGGGGAGACTTTTATTACTTCAAAGCCAACTTAAGGTGCCTCAACTGTAGAAGATTCAGAACTCCATTTGGCAATACCCTCAGCCTTCTAGGTCATCTAATATCCAAATTTTTTTGAAGATTACCTATGCTCTCTAGAATCTCATCCAATGTTGAACCTCTTAAGCCTAGATACATCAACTGTATCAGATCCCCTATTTCTTCTGGTAAGCTCTTAATTTTCGGATTCTCCAAGTCCAAAACTCACAAAAAAATTAGGGAATACAAGGCATTTCCTACGCAACCCCAATGGTTGTCAAGATTGCCTTCATTCCAATACTCACAGGGAATTAATCCTTGTGAATAGACTTGAATGACAAATAATGATAGAATCGGGTGATCATTCAAGATTGCCATGATAGTTTCACCACGGTAGGGGATCAAAACAATATGGGAACTCTAAGGAAAAGTAGAATCTGAATCTAGATTCCCAACAGTACTTTTTCCTTGCTGCCAATTATGACTACAGATTTTAAGATAAGGGTCGACAACTTTGAGTTCACTTTTGAACCAAGGTTCAACAATTTCAACTCGAAGCATCCCTTGGGCAACTAATTCATTGCTATTTTCTTCAGCAGTATCCTCCATGACTTCCCCTGGTCTTTCTTGTAAAATACCTTCAGCCACCATTTGCTGAACCAATCTTCTCTACTTATTTTCTCAGGGAAGAAGGCAATTTTCTATAATTCAAAGCAAAGGGAGCAAGAGATTCTTTACCTACATCAACATCAACAGTAGAATAACTTTGCCATTTTCCTCTTTTGCTTCCAATGTCGGCAACATATTGGGTTTAGACCTTCGGTGTGAAATTCCGGCAAGACGTGCATTGATCTTCTCTAATTCATAGCCAAACTCCACAATTGACAGTGCCTGATCAGACCCATCTTGGCTTCTAGCCTTAGTGACTGTAAAAATCAGATTTGAATTGTATTTGCCTTACCCATATTGTTGGGTTTGGCTATCTTTATATAATATTGATTTCAAATTTGAAATTTATAGTCATAATGAGATAAGATCAAATCAGCGTATTAAAAACTTCCCACAAAATTGGGATATACATTGACTGGGTTTATTAGTACTTAAATTCAAATTTTGAATTAGAATTAATTCAAATTTAGAATTTGAATTACTAGAAACCATTGTGCTTAACAGCTCCCCTCAATCTGATGGTTGCCGTTGTGTAATCCTTAGCTTGTCACGTAAAAAATTGTATCGGATGGTGGACAAAGGCTTGGTGAATATATCAGCTAGTTGGTCTTTGGTGGAGATGAATCGTACTTGAAGACGACCTTGGGAGACCAAATGCCAAGCAAAGTGAAAGTCCACTTTACTATGTTTTGTTCGAGCATGGAATAATGGATTGGCAGTGAGATATGTGGCCCCTAAGTTGTCACACCATAACACTGGAGGCTCGATTATTGGGTGGCCCAATTCTTGTAGTAGAGACTGCAATCATATAATTTCTGCTGTCACATTTGCTAATGCCCGATACTCAAATTCAGTAGAAGAGCAAGGAATGGTTTGTTGTTTTCGCAGACCATGAGATAAGATTACAACCAAGAAATATTGCATAGCCCCTTGTGGATCATTGATCATTGACACATCCTGCCCAATCGGCATCACTATAAGCCCATAGTTGATTGGTGGAGTCATTTGAAATAAGTAGGCCAGATGTCAGTGTGTGCTTGAGGTAGCGTAATATAAGCTTGACCGCCTACCAATGGTCTTTTGTGGGGGTTTGAAGAAACTAACATACTTTATTGACTGCAAAAGAAATATCTGACCTTGTTAGAGTGACATATTGTAATACACCCCCACACTACGATTGTAATACCCTACTTCTTAAACCCGGTCTGATTACACGGTTGATCCGGTTTAACCATGCAAGAACCGAACCAGAGGGAGTTAGAGCGGGTTCCTTATGGGCTATGATGGCAAGGGTGACCTTAAACACGGCTGGCCCGACAAGTCAGAGCAGTGCCGAGAAGAGGCAGGAGTGCCCAAGCGTGTACATGCACCTACCATAAGGCCATGTACGGATAAAGCAAGTATTAGCCGTATATTAAGGTATATCTGAATACTACATCGTATGCCGGGGGTGGGGTTGGCGGGCCGAACTCTGTCAAAATTCAAGTTTTGACCCTCAGGTGGGACAGGTGGGCGCACCCACCCACCTGAGTGACCCATCCATGTGAACTATTTAGTTATTTAGGAAGTATATATATATAGCATTTATGATTTTCTTTTCTTTTCATTTATGACACCCGTACGTTGGTGAGGATAGTAAAGAGGAGAGAGAAAGAAGGGAAGAAGAAGGGAAGAGAAGGAAGAGGAAGAAGAAGGATTTCAGGCGGAAGCTTGATCTTCCCATTCACGCCGGGAGAGTGATCTTCAACTCTAGATCTACATTTAGAGGTAAGCAAAGTTGGGTTCCTTGAACATTCACCATACCCAAGTATAAACCCTTGATTCGAGTAGGGTTTCTTGAGATCTTATAAATCCCCTTTGAAATGATGAATCTAAGGTTTAATAGATGATTTATGTGTTGATCTTGAAGGATTTGAAGAGGTATTGACAAGGTTGAAGAAGCATTGTGGGTTTGAAGTGATTTTAAGGGTTGGAAGGTGTTCTTGAGCAAAGAAGGTAAGATGGTTTCCCATCACTTGAATCTAATCTAGATCTAGGTTAGAACCATCCTATAAGACATTGAAAGTGTGAAGAATGGGTTGGGAAAAGCCCCATTTGAATCCCCAAAGAATGGAGGAAGTTGGAAAAAGCAGTAGTTTTCCGAAAGACGGTGGGTAGGACCGGTGGGCCATCTGCCCCTGTGAGCACCACGAGAGGCGAGGCCCGGCACAACCGGTGGGCCAGGGCCAGCCAGGCTAAGGCGAGCCAACCTGCCCTGATCTTAGCAGGCCCCCAGCTGTCAGTGGTCGACCGGCGGGCCACCGGTGGGCGGGTTTGCCCTGTCCAAACCGATGGGTCAAACCGGTGGGCAGAACAGCCCTGTCGACCCACATGTGGCCAAGGTGATTTTTGTCCGATTGGACCCAAATCGGACGTGCGACCTTCTTTTAACGTTCTAAACATGATTTTGTCATCGGATCTCGTTAATTTTGATCCTAAAATGGTGAAGTACTAACCCCGCTCAATCATGTTAGGTTCACCAAATCCTACGTTCTGACCGGATCTCACTTTCGTCTTAGACGGGAATCCTTGTACACTACAGGTAAGTGGGGAGAGGACGTTTGGCCTTGTTTTAAGGCATTATTTGGCATTCATTAAATTGTATCTAGTCTAGTCATGCCATCACGAATATGCTATATAGATTAGTCATCCTCACATTGTTATGCATGTGTGCTATGTTTACCTTCTAAATGCTATGTGATGAGATGCTTATGTGATTGAATGTTGACATCATTGTGCATGATGCATTAATAGACTAGATGCCATAGTTGGCTTGGAAACGAGTGCATTGGTGGCCCGTGGTATGGAACGCGGTGGCACTATGTAATCGTACTATTGTCATATAGGAGCATGCGGTTTAGGATTTTCACCGTTCCATACTACGACCCTTCCTAACAGGGGTTAAGGTGTTGGGTTACCATTTGGGGGGAAGCAGTGGTCGTGGTTGTCAGGTCACTGTGGCGGTTAGACATAACTCCTGGCGGGTCATTAGGACAGTCGGCAACCCTGGTGGTATATTGAAGAGGGCCAATCGTATTGCTTTTAAATTGCTGGACTCAGCACCTTTAATTTCAGTCATTTACATTTCTGTTGAGAGCCGATGGTCGGTATGTTTTTACTTTTCCGAGTACTCACGGTGGGCCTTCTCCGATAGCCCTATGGGCGTATCGCGGGATGGAGTTCGCGGCTCGTACCCGGAGTATACGCGCACTGTGGCTGTAGTTGCACTAAATCGAAGACTTAGTAATGTTGCTTAGGTGGATGTGATTTAAACTATAATGCATGGCATGTAGTGCATATGATTGTGTTTTGATGTGTGGACTGTTGTGTGGTCCATCTTACCACTCACTGAGCTAGTGAGCTCATCCCACGGGTACCCCCCCCTTTTTAGATGATATTACAAGTCATACATCTGAGGAGCACGGGGTGGGTCCCACAGTCGAGTTCCCTAAAGAGGACTGGTGGGCCCCTGAGGAGTTAGACACAGCCTTGGCTCGTGAGAGAGTTGTCTTCTTGGGACATGATTTGAGACCAGTGAGCTCCACTTTTGAGGCTGAGCTCTACCATGTGATGCCAGTGGGCTCAACCCTTAATCTAGGTGAGCTCTAGCCTTTGATACAGGCAGTGTGTACTACGATTATTTTGATGATTTCCTTTATGTACTTGATATGTGAATTATACTTTTATTGTGTAAATATCATGCCTTCGGGCCCACATGTATATAACTATTGTATCACAATTCGGGTATCAAGTATTATAGGATTATTCACAGATAAAACTTAGTCTTTCGCTGATCTGATGAGTTTTTATTAGTTGTGTGAATGCTGTGGTGGAATACAGTATCAGATGATCCTGGCAGGTTTGGGTTAACCGGTGTTAACCCGGTCACTCGCCGGTTCAGTGAGAACGGGGTGTGACAATAGTGGTATCAGAGTGTGATGCTCTGCTCCACTCACAGCATACCATTAGAATCCCGTAGACTCTATAATAGGGAAATGGGGCTGGGTTAATGTAAAAGCTTTAAAGAGTAAAAGCCAAAGAATGAAGTATTAAAAAGGGTTGCATTAGATGTTGCATTCATGGCATGCGTGAGAGTAGATAAAAGGTAAATAAGTTGGTGTTATAACCTATAGGGTACTAGTTGGACGAAATTTCAGCAGCATAACGGCGTAAAATGAGATTTTCAAAAATTTACACACAAACACCTGATAAACAACAGATAATATGATATAACAATGATCAAAAGTAGCAAAATACACCACAACTAAACTACACACGTGTTCAACATATGATATCACCACAAAAATCGCTATCAAAATATATTATTCCACAAATGAATCCAGTTACAGTGCAAATACAAGGAATGAGAAGAAATGAAATATACAACAAGGTCCAAAAAAAAAAAAAAAAAGGAAAATAGATAAACAGCTGGTGTGGGCGAGCTAAGCCCTCACTAGTCATCGTCGTCGTCATCAATGATCACCACGTTCGCCGGAGGCCTAGAGTTGACGTCGAGGCGGTGGTCGTAGTAGTCAAACCTCGCGTTCACTACCCGTACTGCCCTCCGTAGTCGGCCAAAATCTGCTGACATGGTGTTGGCCGTGGTGCTCAAGTCTTGGCCCAGTTGGAGAAAGGAGTTCTCCAAAGTAGCCTGTCACTCCAGGATGCATTCCTCCCTGGAAGCACTCTCGTTCAGCCTTCTCAGTAGCTGAACTTGGCCATCCTGCAAGGCCCGCATGGTGGACATCATGCCCTTGAAGTCGTATGCACCACTCCCAGGTGGTGGGGCTCTATACGGTGAGGCTACAACTCTGGAGGAACCAGGATCGGGACCTCTCGACTCCTGAGGCGCCTCCTCAAGGATGTCACCACCCACCAGGTCATCCTCCTCGTCCTGAGGAACGTAGTCCTCATCCTCCCGCTGGACTCCTCCTCCATGTGGACATCCTCCATAGGGGCAGCCCTCCTGTCCCTACCTCTCTGAGCTCCTGCTCTCGGAGGTGTATCCATGAGGGTATGGAGACCCATCCTCAGGAGGATACTCATGTCGAACCTATCAGCCGGAGTCTTCCCCTCCTCGCCGCTCAGGTCCAGCCCGAAGAACTCGAAGATCCTAGTGAGGATCCTGCCATAGGGGAATCCTCCATCCTCAGGGTGGGAAGTGTGGTGCTCCATCGTCTTGAGAATGATGTACGGAAGGCATAAGTGCTCGACACCTCCCTCTACGGCCGTGTAGATGCAGAATGCGATGAAGGCCGCCATGAAACCCACCTAGTTCCGATGACCTCCTCTGGGGAGCAGGTTGAACTGGACCTCGGGGTAGAAGGACGTCTCGGACTCCGGACGGGCACTGCTGCCGCAGATGGTCTCGTAGATGAAGTTCGGCGTCTCCAAGCTCATGATTGGTCCCAGAGGCTTGCTTCTAGGAGGACTATAGTATCGGTGCCCAGCTGCCGATATGCCCAAGATGCTGGCCAAGGTATCCACGGTCAGTTGGATGTCGACCCCCTTCACCAAGCTGACTATAGTGAACTCCCCGTACGGATAAGACACCTCCAAGTTGCAGTAGAACCGGCGGACTAGATGCTCGTAGCATGGACGGTCTACGTGGAGGATAGACTCCCAGCCAGTCTTGAGAACCTCTCTGAATCGAGCCTTGTGGAGTAAATCGACTACCACGGTCTTCTCCATCATCACCGACCTTTTTAGGAAAATCGGCCAGTTGGCTGCTGCCTCTACACTATAGAAGAGCTCCTCATCATAGTCTGTAGGGTCAGACCAGGCAGGTCCAGGTCTCCTTGTGCGGGGGGCTGAAGAGCTAGTTTTCACACTCTTTCGCTTAGAAGCGGTAGTCTTACGTCGAACGCCAGAGGAAGAGGGTCCCTTGCCGGTGCGAGATGACATCCTGGCAAGAAGAAAAGAAAGTGGGGTGAGTAAGAAGGAAAATGAGCGATAAAGAAGCCCCAAAACCCAAATTCCCGCAAAATGGAAAAGGCGACAAGCTAGGAATGATAGGGAGCCTATGGACATGATGCAGGTAAGTGACAAAGCGGAGACATGACAAAACAGCAAAACGACAGCAAAGAGCACATGTAACAAGAGAGAATTCGATTCCAATGCGTAAATTCATTCACAATGGAGTAAAACTTGAAACCATAGGTCTAAGACGAAATGCCATGGTAGCGGGATCATGAATGTACAAAAACATACCCAAATAGACTGTGGAGGTCCACAAATACAAGTATGTGATGAAAATCAAGGAAACCCAATACAAAAGAGGGGTTTTTCATGGGGAGACATGGGGATTCCAAGCAAAGAGACATTTCACTAATGCTATAGCATGTTAAGCACAAATCAAGTGTAATGCATCACAAATGAATCATTAATCGGAGAAAAAGAGCGAGAATTGAAGAAATCCCCAAATTGGAAAAAAACTAGGGCACGATTTGGGGTTTTTCTCCAAATGAGGAGATAAAATCCTAAAAAACTACAAATGACCACAATAGAAACATCACAATCACATGGAAATACTATTCTATGGAAAGAAATGTGGAAAGAAAGCCTAGATTAAAGTCTACACATGCATTTTACTCCCCAAGAGGAAATTCTGAGAAAGGTGAAGAAGAGACTTACTTGGAAGTGGGGAGAGTTGAATCTTCTTAAAAGCGCCGAGTTGATGAGTGGAACCGTGAGTGGAAGCGTCGAGGAGAACTCCAAGATCGCCCAAGGAAGAGAGGGAGAGAGAGAAAGAAGAAGGGAATGAAGTGAAACAGAACAGGGCCTGTAGGGCCCTATTCGCGATTTTACTCGGTGGACCGAAGCGGGACTGCGGGCCCCCACCCAGGTGTCACCCACGATTTGAGTCTTGGGACGGGGGGCCCGACCAGGAGCCCCTAACACCAGTGCAGCCCACCGGTTGTGTAAACTTGGGAAATTTTGAAATTTTTTTTTTTATTATATATTATTAACATGTTTATATTGATTATTATTATTATTCCTATGTTAATGTGTTATGGTCAAGTGGGACCATTGACATACCTGTTGGGGCATTGGCCCTGTATCTCAGAATTAAGTTGTGGTTAATTGCAGACTATCATACACTACAATACCCTATGTGATGGCATATAATTGTGTGCGAAATCAATTCTCGGTGTTTAACCAATATGGTGTGTGATATGTTCCAGGTAAGAATGCGATGGTAAATACTAGATCCATAGCAATGCCCGAGGTACCTCATGGGGTCCTCGTCTGCAGTCGGTCGACCACTTTGAATCCCAGAGGTCCCCCTCGTGGGTAAACCTCACCTCCACTACCTCCGAGACCCTTGGTGGGGTAGGGCACATGGGGGCCCACCTATGACTACACTCTGGACCCTCCACGGTCATTACTCAGGAGATGTTGCTACTATAATTCAGCAGTCTATGAGCTCTTCAGCAAGCATTTATGGCGCAACAATTGAACCTTTCTCAATGGGTCATCCTCCCGGGTACTTACTTCACAGGACCCGCCTGTAGGGTCGGGAACGAGACCACAAGGGGGAGGTACACCTCCAATTCCACCATTCAATAGTCCTCAGTATGGGATGCCTCCTCCATACTCGTACTATCTGGCTTATGCTCCTAACTTCCCGCCGACGAATAATAAGTCAAAGGTAGTTGAGTCATTCAAGAGGAACTTACCACCTGTATTCTCTAAGGTGGGGAGTGATCCTCTGGAACCGAACCAATGGATCCAAGAACTAGAGAAAATATTTGAGGTGCTGGAGTGCACAGATGCATAGAAACTCATTTGTGCTGGGTTGTAACTCAAAAAGGAGGCAAATTCTTGGTGGTAGGCCTCTAAGCCCATATTGTTGGCTGCCCATCCAGAACCCACTTGGGAACAGTTCAAGGAGTTGTTCTTGGACAACCATTATCCATGAAACCCGGGGACCTAAAAGGGGGCGAGTTTATGGCTTTAACTCAAGAAGGTAAGACGTCCTTTAGTACCAACAACAATTTGAGAGCTTGTTCCATTTTGCCCCAAGGCATATGCGGACGGTGAAGAGAAGCTCGAGATTCTAAAGGCCTAAAAGCATCCATTGGGTGCATACTGAGGTCTTGGATTTGACTAACTATGGCCAGTTGTGCGAATGCCAAGACCATGGAGGATAAGCAAAGGGAAACAGTCCCTCACCACGGGTGTGGAAGAGAACAAACCCATTTCGGATATGGGGGAAATCCTCCCAAAGGGATACCGTGGATCGACACTTTCTGCCAGTACTCCAGTAAATGGAAACCGCGCAGACAAGAGCTTTATTGACTGGTTTCGTGAATATTGAAATCGGTGCCATCTTTGAAACCTCACAAACTGACCTCCAATCTTCATAGCACTCCTCCTCCATATCTCCTTCAGTATCAAACAAAAATTGTAAAGCCTTTGCCCATGGGCACCATCTTCACGTTGCCTTCTTGATTGCATGACTCACGAGCCTCCTTTGAATGTCATCCAAAGATACAAATCTGAAATTGATTCTGCAATCAAGGCAAATGGTATCTCCCTAGCCGGTCCTCATAAGCGTCCTGAGGGATGATTACCTTAGTAGAGTTCCCTGCATGAATTGGATCTGGAAGGTCATTCACTTTAGGGAAGACATTGCCAACAGCCTTGGCGTAGGATTTCTTTGGAAACGGAGGGGCTGCAGGACCTCCATCTTCGGCATTCTGTATGGGTGGATTAGCATCTGAATCCAAACCATCCTCCAAGATCGCAGGCTCCTCACCAAAAGTCCTATCTCACTCAGTATTACTCCTCCATAAATCTGTAATCAGTTTCTGCTTTCCCCTATCAGGTGGGCGTCTAGCAAATTCGTCCGAGTTGATCACAAGGTCTTCCTGAGCACAAACCATATCTCCCATCTTCCAATCATACATATGTTAAGTTGAAAGACATCAAGCCGTATATTTGCCAAACTTCCTCTTCCTTCTATTCTACCTCCATCTCTATACTCAAAATGAAAATATAAATAATAATATGGTATGTGTGTAACTAACTCACGGTCCAGCTTACTGAGTAAAAGAGAAAGAGAAAAACCATAGTGAAGTATTCACTATTTAGTTAATATCATACATGAGAGCAAGGTGAGTCTTCATAACAAGATAAGATTGAACCTTGGGAAATTTGATATTTGAAACTTGAAACTTATTGAAATGAGATCTTTTAAACTGTGGATGGTGAACCTGAAGATGTAGAAGTTCTTCCTCCAGGTTTTTTTCAGTGCCTAAAGCAAAGTCCATGTGCCTCCATAAAATTCTCAATTGCTAAAATTATCTTGTGTCTTCGACGGTGGAGAGCCCTCTCTAATATCAATACCAGTCTCCATCAATTAAGATACTCCACAATCATGAAACTTTAGATCCTTCCAATTTGGTGACTATGGACCAAGAAATAGGATTTGAGATGACCATAGCAAGATTACTATGTACAGAGAGATAATGAAAAAAATGGGATTATTAACATGGGTTATTAGTAAAAAAAGAAGGTTTCTTTTGGTGCAATTCCCCAATTACAAACCTAAATTGGAATTAGCTTTTACTCACTGCAGGAATCACAAGGAACATGAGCTTCAAAAACAAACGTTTTGTTCAGCCTTTAGCAGCTTCAGAGAAAGATAGAGACAACTCCACCTATAAAATGCCAAAAAATTCAAGATGGTGAATTGATCTGTATATCAGCCGCAAAACTTTCTATTTTATTCTCAAAGATATGCAAAGCATCATCAGAAACTGTTAGAATGTAGATAGTGAACCCATAAAAGAGGGAACTGTATCAACATGAAGATGAAAACAAGCATGTGGTGACGAAGGTAATCCATAAGAGTGGATCACAGACACAAGTGCCACTGAGCATATTTGTGGGGATCGAAATGGCTCCTCCAAGTATTCAACAATTGGTAAAAGGTATTTTGTTACCTTTATAGATGACCATTCCAGATATAATAAAACCAACTCACAAATTAAAATATACGGCCCTGAAATCAAGTCAATGGTAGGAGGAAAAATCAAGGCACCATATAAAGAGGGGTTTCCTTCCATGTCCCCCAAAGTGACATCACATTCTGCTGCAACTAATAGAAAGAAAAATGGAGCAACTAACCAAAAGGAAATATATGTTTTTGATAATTTAACGCAAGACTATCATCTATGGAAATTGCTGAAAAGTCCAGGAGGCCCTTTAATTTAAAAAATCAAATGAAGAGATGAGAATTCCAAGTATTGATCCTATTTTAAAAATATTTTTTATCTAAATTCTGAAAATATAGCTAAAATTCAAAAAAAAAGAAAATTGAATCACGAACAAAACAGATAGAAGGGAGTTCAAGGACACTGAAGAAAATCAAACAATCAGCAAGATAGATGAAGATGCCAAATAAGTAGAATAATTTATAGACAAACGGGCACTCGATCAGGATATTTGGTAAGAATATCTTGAAATTCTTGAGATCGCTTCCTTAGAGATTGTTATTTTTATTAAATAATTATAGAGATTTAAAGAGTTGTAATAGCAAGAATTACTTTTCTTTTTAATACTTATTAATTATAATTAATGATTACTCCCCCCTTTCTCCTCCATGTTTAGAGAGAGAGAGAGAGAGAGAAAGAGAGAGAGAGTTATAGAGAGAAACGTTATTACCATGGGATGATTGGTAGGATAGATTTTGTAAGGAGACGGAAGGAGAGATTTTAGGAGGCCTTTTTTTTTGGGTATATCTCTCTCCATAGATATAATTCTCTCCCCGCCCCCTTTTGTGCTCACGCTTTTTTTCATCCTATAAGAGATTTAAATATAGAGGAGAGATTTTAGAGCTTTTCTTTTTTTTTTTTTTTTTGATATATCTCTCTCCATAGATTTAATTCTCTCTCTCTCTCTCTCTCTCCCCTTTGTGCTCCACGTTTTCCATATGCCCCATTTGTTATTTTTATTAAATAATTATAGAGATTCAAATATGGAGAGAGAGAGAGAGAAGAGAGATTTAAGGAGTAATAACAAAATTACTTTCCTTTCTCCCGTTTAGAGAGAGAGAGAAAAAAGTTTTTCATCTTTTCCCTTTTGAGGGGTTTTTTGGGATTTGGAATTTTTTTTTGTTTTTTTTGGGCATGTGGAATTTTTTTTGTAGATGTCAATGGTTTTTGTCTTTTGAAAAGTTTATCAAAGACAAAAACGTACTTTTTAATAGTAGTATGATTAGTGAGAATTTTTTTTTTTGTAAATGGAATTGTACAAATCAATGACTATGAGGTTATAAACATGGAAATTGATTTGTAAATTGTAACCATTTATCTCCTTATTCACTATAGACAATTAGTTGGATAGTTAATTAAATGATTGGATAGTATTTTTTGATCTCAATATTAGTTATCGTCTTAGCATTTAATTATCCATTAGTTTCAATATCATTTAAACATTCCCCTTTCAGGGGATAAACTATAATTTCGTCACAAATTTAAAATATTTTCACTAAATCTTTCATCACTATAGGTTATGAATGTAAGATTTCATTATGGGTTTAAGCCCGATAATAAACTAATCTAAACCTTTTTAACGATATTAAAAATCAAAATAAATCAGAATCAAATCAGATCGAAACCGAACCAACAGAAAATCAAAATTCCTTAATGGATTGGTTTTGATCTCCTTCACCTAGACAAAACCGATTCAGCCCGATCAAAAACCCAGCTGACGACCATTTGACACCCCCACTCCATGGAGTGAATGGGAAAAAGCAAAAATTGAGTCGTCCAAGAAGACTTGTATAAATAAGGTTTCTTCTAAAGGAGACACTGCCACCCTTTTTTTACTAAAGGGCATAATTCCATAAGGCATGAAATGGAAATCCATTAAAGGCTTAAGAGTATTAAGCTTGGGTTCTTAGGCGGTGGATTGAGCCATGCTAGGCTAGTCTTTGGGATTCTCCCTTGGGGCCGGGAGTATAGGACTAACTCTTAAGCCGTTCTTGTGGGCATTGATACAATTGGACCTCCATAGCACCTTAGGGTGATTACATTGACCTTCAAGTATTTCGACCATGTGATTGTATAAAAAAAAAAAACTACATGATTATCCACTTTTGGGTTTCATTTACAAAAATTTTACATTATATGTTTTAGTTAACAAAAATACACAAAATTAGGTTTGAGTTTACAAAATAGCCAAAACCGTGCCTTTCCCTCACTTCTTATGTTTTTTTACCTTTTCCCTCTCTCTCTCTCTCTCTCTCTCTCTCTCTCTCTCTCTCTCTCTCTCTCTCGACACAAGACACATGGTTTGGCACTTCCTTCCGCTGCGCCCTACAGAGGGCTTGAAGAGCTCGGGGATATTATGAAAATCGGATGCGGAGAACAGACGACAATGGTCACCAATACCAATTCTGTTGATTTATGTTTGTTTGTGTCTGCTCCCTTGCAGATTCTTGCCTCGCCACAATTCCATTGACGATGCTCTGTTCGGTCCATGGATCTTTTCATCATCTTTATCAGCATCAATTCATCATCTTTCGATCTTGGTTTTCTCGGTATGGAAGAACAAAATCATGCTCTACCATTATATATATATATATATATATTGGATGAATAATAAGTAAAACTACCATTATCTTATTCCCCCTTTTTCTATCCACGTCAATGGTGAGCCTTCAGGTTCTGCTCCTTCTCCTCTTCGTCGTCTGAGTTCGTGCGGGGAAGAAAACCATAATGATCAGGAGTAGCCACATGAGCTTCAGCAACGGCATATGGATATTTCTTATCGTATGAACATGTCAATATCTGATGTAGCATCGACCGAGATGAGGGGCGATGCTTGGTCTTATAGCCGTGCTACTTCCCATAAAAACATTTAATGGTGGAAGAAATTTTATCACTTAACATAACAAAGGCGCATTGGCAGGGAGGATGGTCACAGGGGAAAGGGGAGAAGGGTTGGGAGATGGCTGGGTAGATTTGCAGGGGTAAGGGGGCTTCGGGCGGGGAAAGGGAAAGGGTGGGGTTAAGGGGAAAAATGTCTAAAAATGTAGGTGAGGAGGGGGAGACACTGTTTTGGGTAGTTTGTGAACCTAAACTTGGTTTTGTGAAATTTTGTTGACTGAAACATAAGATGGGTAATTTTGTAAAAAACCCCCAAATGGGTAATCCGTAATTTTCCTATAAAATACACAAAACCGTAGTATAAGAGGACCAAAATCAGAACCCCAATTGAAAATCTAAAGTTGCATGTGGTATCATTTATGGAGCTTGTTTCTATATAAAAAATTGATTAAACACAAAAATCAAAAAAGATCAAGAATCATTTATGTGTTTTAGTCAAAATTGATTTTCGTTATTTTTGTTTTTAACTTTGACAAACACATGCTTAAAGTCCCAATATGCGGGGTAAAGTAGTCATTTTTTTTTAATTAGAAATCCAAGCCCTTGCCCCCCTTCTTCAGTCCAAAGTAGAAAGAGTTATAAGAAAGATGGGTGAAGGAAATATATCTTCACCCATTTCTTCAAAAACCATTTTCCGCATAGGATATCAAACTATTTCTCACAAAAACCATTTTTCTCACGTAGTTATTGAACCATTTTATGTTTTGATAAAATATGATTTTCATCAATGATTTTTGATAATTAGGTAAAAAACAAAAAAAAATAATAAACCCAAGAAAACAAAAATGTATTTTTGTTCGAAAAGTATTTTCTCTTTTCTCCAAATAGTGAATGCCACTTGTTCTATATCAATTTCAACATCAGATGTACCAATTTAATAAAGAAGGGCCGTTTGAGCTTTTGTCCCAAAATTTCGATCGGTTGCCAAATTAGTAATGTGAAGAAGAAAAACAGTAAAGGAAAGAACCCATAAATTTATACCATGATGGTTAAGTGTCCCTCCTACAACCCAATCCTCAATTGATGCGGGGAGTGGAAATTTACATTTCGTGTGAAATTATCATTTTGGGAGTAGAAGTAACTTTAGACTTTCTTTCATTATGAAGGTCGGGGAGGGGGTAAGAATTATATTGGTTGTATCCATCGATTCGGATCGATATCGACAATCATCGGTCCCAATTCTTGGCCAATCCTGTTGATTAATAGTCGGACAAAAGGGGAAAAGAAGAAGCAATCTTAAAAGAAAAAGCGAGTCAAAACAATCTGATCGGGTGATCCATACCGTGAACTTAAACCATGATACATATTATCCATATCACCCTTCCATTCGGGAAGGGGGGTGTGCAATCGTTCGATATTTTCTTGGGTTTTAAAAAAATTGATGAAGCGGAGTTTGAGGGGATAATGGAAGGGATTTTATTGGCAAAAAATTTTTGAGCTAGGGATTATGGATTGAGTCGACTCATTAGGAGTAGTTTCTACAATGAGAAAAAACGATTCCGGTTTGTGTTGAAGTGGGTGTTTGCTCTTCCTTTCTGAATTCTATTCCTGGAAGATCTCTCCCGCTTGAGAAGCCAATCCGATCTGACTATCTTGCTAAGAAGGCTTCTAAGTCGGTGGTAGTAGTACCCGATGTCTTTTTTCCCAAATCATGTCGGTGGATTTGGAAAATGATCGATGGAGGCATCATTTTAGATTCGCTAGGGCCTTTTTCTTCTCTCTTTGGCCATGCCGAAAGGGGGGTTGTAGGTTGCTCTAGTGGTTTCGGCTTTTTTCTTTCTTTGGCTTTTGATGTTATTCTTTTCTTTCTTCTTTAATAAAATCATCTTTTAGCAAAAAAAAAAAAAAAATGAGAATTCATGTCGTAAGAGTTACACTATTGTTAGGGAAAAGATTCAAACTTTGTTAGTAAGATTTTGGAAGCAAATTTTGATAGATGTTCCTCCATTCAAAAGATTCATGTGCCATTTTTAGCGCCACATAAACCTTTTTAAAAATTGGATGGTTGGTTCATGAGAAAATCATCTAACATTCACGGTCTAGCATTTTTAACCTTTGGACCAAAAAGTAATGAGAAGATAACAAGAGAAGGGGAGAAGAAATCACATAAATTTAAACCTTGAGGCTGAAAATAGCTCATATCACTACAATGTCCCCCCCAAATTTAAAATTCAAATCCATACAAAAGCGATTCCGTGGTACATTAAAAATTGGCCTAATCTAGTAAACCTTATTCGCAATTTATCTTAAAAAAACGTAGTTAAAAAAAAAAAATAGTTTACAATCTAAAGAAATTTGTACCCATGGGATGTGTTTAACCTCGTTATTTTATTTTTTATTAATTTTACAAAACATGGCATCACTTCAACCCAAGTGCGATGGGATGAAGAAAGCACCATAGTCTTGGGATGTGTTTGATCTTGTAATTCTCTCTACCTCCATCACTTTTTAACCTCCGTTCATGATGCGGGGACAAGGGGAAAAATCTTGATCTTTTCGTGGTGACATATTATAGTCCTTCGGAAGATTCATCAATCGTGGACAATTGTGGAAGCAGAGGAATGCTAAGCTTGGCAATGCTCCTTTTTCAATCTCATCCATTCCAAAGATTCATAGAAGCAATAATAAGTACCTCTAGCTTAAGAAACACACCCACTCGGCAAAATTCTTTGTTTATTTGTTTGACCTTGCAAGCTTCCTTGGGTTAGATATTTCAGGTTAGGAAGAAATTTAAATACAACTGCTTCCTCGGGTAGAAAGGAAAAAACCCAATCTTAGCATTGTGAGGTTCTCCATAGAGCGAGCCATCAGTAGATCCATTAGGCGCCGTCTAGGCAAAGTTTTTTTTAAAGAAGGGCAGCAGGTCATCCTCTTGACCATATTTGTTTTCTGAGAGAAAGATAGAAGTCCTCTCCTCTTCATAATACGAGAGAGCTCAGGCATGTTCTTGGGATAAATCCCTCAATTGTAGTTCTCTGAGTTCAACCTACTTAATTCTTTTTTTGATGCTAGGCCTCATGAATAAACCAGTTATACTTAGGAGGTTTGTTAATATGCAGGGGGAAGGGGAGACTTTTATTACTTCAAAGCCAACTTAAAGGGGCCTCAACGTAGAAGATTCGAACTCCATTTGGCAATACCCTCGGCCTTCTAGGTCATCTAATATCCAAATTTTTTTAAGATTACCTATGCCCCTAGAATCTCATCCAATGTTGAACCTCTTAAGCCTAGATACATCAAGCATATCGAGATCCCCATTTCTTACGGTAAGCTCTTAATTTTCGGTTCTCCAAGTCCAAAACTCACAAAAAATTAGGGAAAACAAGGCATTTCCTAAACCCCCAAAGGTTGTCAAGATTGCCTTCATTCCAATACTCACAAATTAATCCTTGTGAATAGACTTGAATGACAAATAATGATAGAATCGGGTGATCATTCAAGATTGCCATGATAGTTTCACCACAGTAGGGATCAAAACAATATGGGAACTCTAAGGAAAAGTAGAATCTGAATCTAGATTCCCAAGGTACTTTTTTCCCTTCGCCAATTATGACTCTGATTTTAAGATAAGGGTTAAAAACTTTGAGTTCACTTTTTAACCAAAGGGTTTAACAATTTCAACTCGAAGCATCCCTTGGGCAACTAATTCATTGCTATTTTCTTACGGTATCCTCCATGACTTCCCTGGTCTTTCTTGTAAAATACCTTCCCACCATTTCTTTTAACCAATCTTCTCTACTTATTTTCTCGGGGAAAGGCAATTTTCTATAATTCAAAGCAAAGGGCAAGAGATTCTTTACCTACATCAACATCCCTTTGAATAACTTTGCCATTTTCCTCTTTTGCTTCCAATGTCCCAAAATATTGGGTTTAGACCTTGATTGTGAAATTCCCGGGAAGGCGTGCATTGATCTTCTCTAATTCATAGCCAAACTCCACAATTGGGGGTGCGATCGGACCCATCTTGGCTTCTAGCCTTAGTATTTTTAAAAATCAGATTTGAATTGTATTTGCCTTACCCATATTGTTGGGTTTGGCTATCTTTTATAATATTGATTTCAAATTTGAAATTTATAGTCATAATGAGATAAGATCAAATCAGCGTATTAAAAAATTCCCCCAAAATTGGGATATACATTGGGGTTTATTAGTACTTAAATTCAAATTTTGAATTAGAATTAATTCAAATTTAGAATTTGAATTACTAGAAACCATTTGTAACAGCTCCCCCCAATCGATGGTTGCCGTTTGTAATCCTTAGCTTGTCACGTAAAAAAATTTTATCGGATGGTGGACAAAGGCTTGGTGAATATATCAGCTAGTTGGTCTTTGGTGGAGATGAATCGTTTGAAGGCGACCTTGGGAGACCAAATGCCAAAACAAAGTGAAAGTCCACTTTACTATGTTTTGTTCGAGCATGGAATAATGGATTGGCAGTGAGATATGTGGCCCCTAAGTTGTCACACCATAACACTGGAGGCTCGATTATTGGGTGGCCCAATTCTTGTAGTAGAGACTGCAACCATATAATTTCTGCTGTCGCGTTTGCTAATGCCCGGTACTCAGATTCAGTAGAAGAGCAAGGAATGGTTTGTTGTTTTCGCAGACCATGAGATAAGATTACAACCAAGAAATATTGCATAGCCCCTTGTGGATCATTGATCATTGACACATCCTGCCCAATCGGCATCACTATAAGCCCATAGTTGATTGGTGGAGTCATTTGAAATAAGTAGGCCGGGTGTCGGTTTTGCTTGAGGTAGCGTAATATAAACGACCGCCTACCAATGGTCTTTTTGGGGTTTGAAGAAACTAACATACTTTATTGACTGCAAAAGAAATATCTGACCTTGTTAGAGTGACATATTGTAATACACCCCCCCACTAGATTGTAATACCCTACTTCTTAAACCCGGGGCGATTACACGGTTGATCGGTTTAACCATGCAAGAAGAACCAGGAGGAGTTAAACGGGTTCCTTATGGGCTATGATGGCAAGGGGGACCTTAAACACCGGGTGGCCCGAAAGTCGAGCCGAGGGAAGAGGCAGGAGTGCCCCAAACGTGTACATGCACCTAAAAAGGCCATGTCGGATAAAGCAAATATTTAGCCGTATATTAAGGTATATCTGAAATACTACATGTATGCCGGGGGGGGGGTTGGGGGGGCCCAACTTTTGTCAAAATTCCCAAATTTTGACCCTCGGTGGGCGGGGGGGGGGCCCCCCACCCCTGAGTGACCCATCCATGTGAACTATTTAGTTATTTAGGAAGTATATATATATAGCATTTATGATTTTCTTTTTTTTTCATTTATGACACCCGTCGTTGGTGAGGATAGTAAAGAGGGGAGAAAAAGGGAAGAAGGGGAAAGAAGGAAGAGGGAAGAAGGATTTCACAGGGAAACTTCCCATTCAACCCAAAGTGATCTTCAACTCTAGATCTACATTTAGAGGTAAGCAAAATTGGGTTCCTTGAACATTCACCATACCCAAGTATAAACCCTTGATTCGAGTAGGGTTTCTTGAGATCTTATAAATCCCCTTTTAAATGATGAATCTAAGGTTTAATAGATGATTTATGTGTTGATCTTGAAGGATTTGAAGAGGTATTGACAAGGTTGAAGAAGCATTGTGGGTTTGAAGTGATTTTAAGGGTTTTGGGAAAGGGGTTCTTGAGCAAAAAAAGGTAAGATGGTTTCCCCTCACTTGAATCTAACCCAGATCTAGGTTAGAACCATCCTATAAGACATTGAAAGTGTGAAGAATGGGTTGGGAAAAGCCCATTTGAATCCCCAAAAAAGGAGGAAGTTGGAAAAAGCAGTAGTTTTTCCCCCAAGGGGGGGGGAGGACCCGGGGGGCCATCTGGCCCCTTTGGCACCACAGGGGGCGGGGGCCCGGACCCGGTGGGCCGGGCCCGGCCGGGCTTGGGAGCCAACCCTGCCCCGATCTTGAGGCCCCCGGCCCTTTGGAGCAGGCCCAAACGGGCCACCGGTGGGCGGGTTTTCCCCTGTCCAAACCGTGGGCCCAAAAAGGGGGGCCGGGAAAACCCCGTCGACCCACTGTTGGCCAAGGGGATTTTTGTCCCATTGGACCCAAATCGGACGTCGACCTTCTTTTTAAAGTTCTAAACATGATTTTGTCATGGATCTCGTTAATTTTGATCCTAAAATGGTGAAGTACTAACCCGCTCAATCATGTTAGGTTCACCAAATCCTACGTTTTGCAGGATCTCACCGTCTTAGACGGAATCCTTGTACACTAAAAGGGAAGTGGGGAAGGGCGTTTGGCCTTGTTTTAAGGCATTTTTGGCATTCATTTAAAATTTTATCTAGTCTAGTCATGCCATCAGAATATGCTATATAGATTAGTCATCCTCACATTGTTATGCATGTGTGCTATGTTTACCTTTTTAAATGCCGTGATGAGATGCTTATGTGATTGAATGTTGACATCATTGTGCATGATGCATTAATAGACTAGATGCCATAGTTGGCTTGGAAGCAGTGCATTGGTGGCCCCTGGTATGGGGCGGTGGCACTATTTAAACGTACTATTGTCATATAGGAGCATGCGGTTTAGGATTTTCACCTTCCATACTCGACCCTTCCTAACGAGGGGTTTAAAGGGGTTGGGTTACCATTTGGGGAAGCGGTGGGGCGTGGTTGTCAGTCCTTGTGGCGGTTAGACATAACTCTGGCGGGGGCATTAGGACGATCGGCAACCCGGTGGTTTTATTAAGAGGGCCAATGTTTTCTTTTAAATTCTTTTGGGCTCGGCACCTTTAATTTTAGTCATTTACATTTTTCAGAGCCGATGGTCGGTATGTTTTTTTTCTTTTCAGTACTCACGGTGGGCCTTCTCCGATACCCCATGGGCGTATCCGGGGGTGGGGTTCCGGGGTCGTACCGGGGTATTCCCCGGTTTTTTTAGTTGCACTAAATCGAAGACTTAGTAATGTTGCTTAGGTGGATGTGATTTAAAATTAATGCATGGCATGTATGCATATGATTGTGTTTTGATGTGTGGGTGTTGTGTGGTCCATCTTACCACTCGAGCTAGTGAGCTCATCCCCAGTACCCCCTTTTTAGATGATTTTACAAGTCATACATCCCAGGAGCCGGGTGGGTCCCACTCAAAATTCCTAAAAAAGGGTGGTGGGCCCTGAGGAGTTAGACACGGGCCCTTTGGGTCTTGAGAGATTGTTTTTTGGGACATGATTTTGGGGACAGTGAGCTCCACTTTTGGGGGCTGAGCTCTACCATGTGATGAGTGGGCTCAACCCTTAAACTGAGGGGAGCTCTAGCCTTTGATCGGAAAATGTGTACTACGATTATTTTGATGGTTTCCTTTATGTACTTGATATGTGAATTTACTTTTATTGTGTAAATATCATGCCTTGGGACATGTATATAACTATTGTATCACAATTGGGTATCAAGTATTATAGGATTTTTCACAGATAAAACTTAGTCTTTTGGGGATCGATGAGTTTTATTAGTTGTGTGAATCTTTGTGGTGGAATCTGATGTCAGATGATCTGGGGGGGTTTTGGGGTTAACCCGGGGTTTAAGGTCACCCCGGATTCGGTTTAGCAGGGGGGTGACAATAGTGGTATCAGTGTGATGCTGTCCCTCCTGACATACCATTAGAATCCGTAGACTCTATAATAGGGAAAAGGGGTTTGGGGTTTAAAGTAAAAGCTTTAAAAGTAAAGCCAAAAAATGAAGTATTAAAAAAATTGCATTAGATGTTGCATTCATGGCATGCGGAGTAGATAAAAGGTAAATAAGTTGGTGTTATAACCTATAGGGTACTAGTTGGGCGAAATTTCGGCATAACGGCGTAAAATGGGATTTTCAAAAAATTTTCACACAAACACGATAAACAAAGATAATATGATATAACAATGATCAAAAGTAGCAAAATACACCACAACTAAACTACACCGTGTTCAACATATGATATCACCACAAAAAACGCTATCAAAATATATTATTCCACAAATGAATCGATTCTGATTTCAAATACAAGGAATGAGAAGAAATGAAATATACAACAAGGTCCAAAAAAAAAAAAAAGGAAAATAGATAAGCAGTGGGGTTTGGGGAGGCCCTCACTTTGTCATCGTCGTCGTCATCAATGATCACCACGTTGGGAGGCCTAGAGTTGACGTCGGGGGGTGGTCGTAGTAGTCAAACCTCCCTTCACTACCCCTCTTGCCCTCCCTGTCGGCCAAAATCTCTTTACATGGTGTTGGCCCTGGTGCTCAAGTCTTGGCCCGATTGGAGAAAGGAGTTCTCCCAAAATAGCTGTCCTCGGGGTGCATTCCTCCAAGGGAAACACCCCGTTCCCGCCTTCTTGGGTGAACTTGGCCATCCCAAGGCCCGCATAGTGGACATCATGCCCTTGAAGTCGTATGCACCACTCCCGGGGGTGGGGCTCTATCTGGTGAGGCTACAACCCGGAGGAACCGGGATCGGGACCTCTCGACTCTGGGGGCCTCCTCGGATGTCACCACCCCCCGGGGCATCCTCCTCGTCCGAGGCGTAGTCCTCATCCTCCCATTGGACTCCTCCTCCATGTGGACATCCTCCATAGGGGGAGCCCTCCTTCCCTACCTCTCTGACTCTGCTCTGGGGGGTGTATCCATGAGGGGATGAGACCCATCCTCGGGAGGATACTCATGTCGAACCTATCAGCCCGGGGTCTTCCCCCCCTCGCCGCTCAGGGCCCCAAGAACTCGAAGATCCTAGTGAGGGTCACCCCTGGGAAAACCTCCATCCTCGGGGTGGGAAGTGTGGTGCTCCATCGTCTTGAGAATGATGTCCCGGGAAAGGGAAAGTGCTCGACACCTCCCCCTCGGCCGTGTAGATGCAGAAGCGATGAAGGCCCCCATGAAACCCACCTAGTTCCGATGACCTCCTCTGGGGGCGGGGTTAAGGGGGACCTCGGGGTAGGGGCGTCTCGGACTCGGGGCGAGCCTTTTCTGCAGAATGGTCTCGTAGATGAAGTTTGGCGTCTCAAGCTCATGATTGGTCCCCAGGCTTGCTTTTAGGAGGACTATAGTATCGGTGCCCCGTGGGCCCATATGCCCAAGATCTTGGGCCCAAAGGGATCCACGGAGTTGGATGTCGACCCCCTTCACCAAGCGACTATAGTGAACTCCCCCTCTGGGGTAAGACACCTCCAAGTTGCGGTAGAACCCCGGGCTAGATGCTCGTAGCATGGGCCCGGGCTCGTGGAGGATAGACTCCCGGGCCCGTCTTGAGAACCTCTCTGGCCCAGCCTTGTGGAAATTGGGCTACCACGGTCTTCTCCATCATCACCGACCTTTTAGGAAAATCGGCCCGGGTTGGGCTCCCTACACTATGGGAAAAGCTCCTCATCATATTTTAAGGGGCGGACCCGGGGGGTCCAGTCTCCTTGTGGGGGGGTTTAAGAGCTGGTTTTTACACTCTTCGCTTAAAACGGTAGTCTTCGTCGACGCCCCGGGGAAAAGGGGCCCTTAGGTGCGGATGACATCCGGCAAAAAAAAAGAAAGTGGGGTGAGTAAAAGGAAAATGAAGAAAGGGAAGCCCCAAAACCCAAATTCCCAAAAAAAGGAAAAGGGGACAAGCTAGGAATGATAGGGGCCTATGGACATGATGGGAAAGTGACAAAGCGGAGACATGAAAAAACAAAACGACAAAAGAGCAATGTAACAAAGAGATTGATTCAATGCGTAAATTCATTCACAATGGAGTAAAACTTGAAACCATAGGTCTAAGACGAAATGCCATGGTAAACGGGATCATGAATGTACAAAAAAATACCCAAATAGGCTTGGAGGTCCACAAATACAAGTATGTGATGAAAATCAAGGGAAAACCCCAAAACAAGAGGGGGTTTTTTATGGGGGGACATGGGGGTTCCAAGCAAAGAGACATTTCACTAATGCTATAGCATGTTAAGCACAAATCAAGTGTAATGCATCACAAATGAATCATTAATTGGGGGAAAAAAGGGTTTAAGAAATCCCCAAATTGGAAAAAAAATAGGGCACGATTTGGGGTTTCTCCAAATGAGGAGATAAAAACCTAAAAAAATACAAATGACCACAATAGAAACATCACAATCACATGGAAATACTATTCTATGGAAAGAAAGTGGAAAAAAAAGCCTAGATTAAAGTCTACACATGCATTTTACTCCCCAAGGAAATTGAAAAGGGGAAGAAGAGACTTACTTGGAAGTGGGGAGGTTGAATCTTCTTAAAAAAGCCGAGTTGATGAGTGGAACCAGTGGGGCGTCGAGGAGAACTCCCAAAATCGCCCAAAGGGAAAAGAGGGAGAGAGAAAAAAAGAAGGGAAAGAAGTAAACAGCAGGGCCTACATTGATTTTACTCGGTCCGGAACGGAAAACATTGGGGGGCCCCCCCCCCCCCGGTGTCACCCCGGGTTTGAGTCTTGGGACGGTGGGCCCGGCCCGGGCCCCAACATTGGGGTGCAGGCCCCGGTTGTGTAAACTTGGGAAATTTTGAAATTTTTTTTTTTTTATATATTATTAACATGTTTATATTGATTATTATTATTATTCCTATGTTAATGTGTTATGGTCAAGTGGGACCATTGACATACCCGTTGGGGCATTGGCCATCTCAAATTAAGTTGTTGGGTTTAAATTTGGGGCTATCATACACTACAATACCTATGTGATGGCATATAATTGTGTGCGAAATCAATTTCTGGTGTTTAACCAATATGGTGTGTGATATGTTCCAGTTTAAGGGGGCGATGGTCGTACTAGATCCTAGCAATGCCGAGGTACCTCGGGGTCCTCGTTTCAGTCGGTCGACCCCCTTTTAAACCCCGGGGGCCCCCTCGTGGGTAAACCTCACCTCCACTACCTCCGAGACCCTTGGTGGGGTAGGGGGACATGGGGGCCCACCTATGACTACACTCCCGGACCCTCCACGGTCATTACTCAGGAGATGTTGCTACTATAATTCAGCAGTCTGGGCTCTTCAGCAAAAGGGATTTTTTATTTGGCCCAAAAATTGAACCTTTCTCAATGGGGCATCCTCCCGGGGACCCTTCCGGACCCCCTTTTTGGGGGGGGAGCGAGACCGGGGAGGTACACCTCCAATTCCACCATTCAATAGTCCTCGGTATGGGATGCCTCCTCCATACTTTCTACCCCATGCCCTAACTTCCCGGAAAATAAGTCAAAGGTAGTTGAGTCATTCAAGAGGAACTTACCACTGTATTCTCTAAGGTGGGGAGTGATCCTCTGGAAGGAAACCCAAAGGATCCAAGAACTAGAGAAAATATTTGAGGTTTGGGTGCAGTGCATAGAAACTCATTTGTGTGGGTTGTAACTCAAAAGGAGGCAAATTCTTGGTGGTAGGCCTCTAAGCCCATATTGTTGGCTGCCCATCCGAACCCACTTGGGAGCAGTTCAAGGAGTTGTTCTTGGACAACCATTATCCCGCAACCGGGGACATAAAGGAGGCGATTTATGGCTTTAACTCAAGAAGGTAAAATGTCCTTTAGTACCAACAACAATTTGAGAGCTTGTTCCATTTTGCCCCAAGGCATATGGGACGGGGAAGAGAAAGGGTGGGGATTCTAAAAAGGGCCCAAAAGCATCCATTGGTCGTCTTGAGGTCTTGGATTTGACCTATGGCCCGGTTTTGCGAAAGCCAAGACCATGGAGGATAAGCAAAGGGAAACAGTCCCTCACCCCGGGTGTGGGAGAACAAACCCATTTCGGATATGGGGAACTCCTCCAAAGGGATACC
>CM040968.1:13122097-13182500 GCA_022985045.1 Macadamia tetraphylla | reverse complement strand
TTAGCAAAGGAACCCTTTAAGAAAACTAAGTTTTTTAGCATTTAATGAGTTGATTTTAGTTAGTAAATGCATTTTAAGTTATTTGCTTTTTTGGTATGCCTTTCTTTATTGTTCATTGTATCCGCTATTATTCCATTTCTTTTGAAGCCTTTAATTTGTTATATTTGGATTAAAGTAACATTGAAGTTTATGTAGGTAGGTGAGTCTTTAGCTCAAAATGGAAGAGCAACTAGGGTTACACCTAGTAGATGGCGGTTCAATCCATCAAGACTCTATCTTGATTCATGTTCTCTTATTCTGATTTTTTAGGTCTCTCTCTCTTTTTTTTATTTATTTAGATATTCTGATTTACTTGTTATTCAAATTACCTCTTCTGCTTTTCCCCCTTTCTTTCTTTCTTTCTTCTCTCTCTTTTTCTTCTTTTATTTTATTTTATTTTATTGGGGAATCTACTTTCTCTGTTGGTTTTCTCTCTTTTTTTTTTATTTATTTATTTATTTATTTTTTTAAACTCAAAATCTGATAAATTTGTTCTTTTTTCCCTTTTCCTTTCTTTTTTGGTTGGGTGAGAACTTTCAAAGAACAGTGAATTCCGGCAAAGAAATTAAATTATCTAAAGTAATTTCTCAATCTTGAATCAGTCATGTATGAATTAGATAATAAAACGTACAAATCATTTTACAATGAGAGCTTATAACACAAGAAAAGAATGGCTACATTGATGAAAGCAGTCTTGCCCATGTAGCAACTTGCCGTTCTAAGATATTAGAAAATATCTGAGGTGTAAATCCATGTATGTCTATAGGAAGGGAAGAAAGGTCGGCTCAGAACTGATAACTCTGTGGGAACACTAGGGACTTTAGTTGTTTTCTCACACAAGGAAGTTCTAGGAGGATGAGAACTTGCATGTCTACAGTATCTTGAATCCACACAGTGAGAAACCAACTTTGACTAATTAGGCCTTGTGGGGACCAACTCTAATGAATATAAATGCAAACACCTCTTGCAACATACAAGCTGCTAAAAGTATACAAGTGTAAGAATCTAGACCAGATAAACAATAGTGTTAGATGATGTACGGTGACACCCGATAAAATGAGATAACAGCCCATTTCACATAAAAGTCTTAATGGATTTGAACCATCATCCCCTGGGTGCAAACCCAGGTGCTCTACAGTTTTGAGCTAATGATTCTATAGATGATCTTTCTATCCTAATCAAATGAGTTGACCATAATAATTTCACCCATCATCTAGCTTGGGTTTTGGAACTCTTTTCTCTTTTGATAAGAGGGGGAAAGTGTTGAAGCGATACATTCTTGTGGAAATCCCATGAAGCATATGGAAGGAAGGATATAATTGGATAGGGGTCACCTCAGCCTGCTCTTCATTCCCTTTCATATGATTGGTGGGTATTTCACCTGGTTATTACATCAAGGCCTTCCTTTGCTGAACCATATTCTAATGGCAAAGTCATGAGGTAAATTTCTAATAGGTGGATCAATGTATTATTAGATGTCCTTTTTCTAATAATCGATGAAAAATACTGATGTGGGTTGGGAATTGACATATAAAGCCATCCTCCACCTTATTTGTGCACATAATGCTCATGCAAGTCAGGGACTAATCCACATACAGTGGATCCTACATAGCAATCTCTGCACCAAAAAATGGTCAGTTGGATCACCCATTCAATCATAATGTCTCCAGGATGATGTAGAAGGTCAAGAACTAAATGCGTTTTGGTAAGTTATAATGTTGATGCTATTTTTTCATCAACTAAGAAACAGGTCCGGGGCTTTATGAAACTCGGTGCCAAGTCCAAAACTAAAGCTCCTTGGAAATGGAAAGCCATCTGCTAAATGGTTCTGTTTAAAAACCAGTCCAGAAACATTCATCTGAAGCAAATGTGGTGTGCATCCTTTACTTATATCTTATATCATATTTGGATGGAAAGAAACCACAAGAGGTATGATAACAGTAGTAGAACTGGTAGTTCGGTAGTGAAAGCTATTATCATGGCTATGCAGAGAGTATCTTGTGTGGTTCCAGTGGTGATTAAGTCGATGCAGGAGCTGATGCTTTCAGCATCGTTGAAGCTGTTAAAAGCAAAGCCCAAGGCAAGAAAGACTAATGAAATTTGTTGGGTCCATCCTTTTTTTGGTTGCAGCAACATAGTTATTAATGGGTCTCTCTTGGCAACCCAGGGAATGCAGGCGCTGGTGGAGTCGTTCGGAGTGACCTTGGGGTGGTAACGGTAAGCTTTGCCTCCTATATTGGTATTGCTACTAATTTTGATGTTGAGTTTGCAGCCTTCTTTGAAACTCTTAGGGTTGCTCAGAATTTGAATTCAACTGGATTCAAATTGAATGTGATTCGAGAGCTGTGGTTTGGTGTGTCTTGAATTTTTCAATTCCATGGAAGTTTAAGCAGCAATGGATAAGTTCTCTGGAATTTTTAAACTCAATTAGATGGAGTATTCAACACTGCTTTCGAGAAGTTTACACAGTGGCAGATGGGATGGCAAAGCATGTAGCTGTGACTTGTCAATCATATGATTGGGATGCTCCTCCTAGATTTTCAATTTCTGATATTGAGTGGAATGCTGTGGGTAAATCACGGTTCAGATTCTCTTGAGCTCTGAGTTTTATCAGTGGTCTCTGTATCCTCTCTGTTGATGGCAATGCCAAAGGTGGAGGGATATTGAGATTTTGTGTGAGTGCCCTTTTGGGATTTTGTACATCTTCATTATTATTTCATATTAATATATTTTTTTGCTGACCTTAAGCCAAAAAAAATAAAAAATAAAAACCACCCCAGAAACACATGCAGAGAACAGACCAGGGAAGAGAAGATTTGATTAGAGGATGGTTATGAAATGACACAGGGCTTGTTGTACCAAGTCTGAGAAATCTAGAACATGAATGCGGATTTTCAGTGAGTTGATATAGCATATGACTTAGGTAACTCAATCTTTGACCTGACCACTTTTATCAATCTCGGTATAGTATAACCACAGAATTAGTTGGCATTTAGGTTCATCACTTTTGGCCCAAAAAACAGCTAATATATCAAGCAATTCAAAAGCCTGCTCCTTTGATTCCTGGAGTCATATGATGGGCAGGGCCGATTTTGATATTAGTACCTGGAACCTCCCTATACTCAGGTTGATATTTAGCCTTTAGGGCGGAGTCTTCCTTGGGCCTTGGTTTTGTGTAACATCCATGTGAGTGAGAAATCCCTTTCCTAGTATACCTGTGAACACCCTCCTCTCATTAGATTGGTCTTTTGAGATTGAGATAGAACGTGGTGTTTTAGAGTTAGCAAGCAGCCTAGGGTGGCGTCTTGCTCATATGAGACTTCCCACATATTTTCTGATTGAAAAAAATAGCATCCATCTCGCCTCAAGGTGTTACCTGTGCAGACAGGATGAAGATAGTATTGATCACATCTTCCTCAATTGCTCCTTCTTAGTTTGCATTTGGGAAAAATTTTGTTCTTTTTTTGAAGTTGTATGGCCGAATCATCAATCCATTGAAGGGCTCCTCAGGTGGTGGAAAAACAAGGCTTGTGCTTTAAACTTGAAAAATCCATGGTTAATGGGGTTCTCCATTATTGTTGCTAATATTTGGTGGGAGCGAAATAGAAGATCCCATGAAGGTAAGATGAGAACAGCAGAGCACAATTTTGAGTTTATTCGGTAGGAATTAGCTCTTTGTCTGAGGAAGTCATCGGGTGGGGTGAAATCTATCTCTGATATTTTGTGCTGCAAGAGACTAGGTTTATCCATTATGAATCCTAGTTCCTCTCCTCCCTTGGAAGTGCATTGGTGCAAGCCCCCGATGTTTTGGATTAAAATTAATGTAGTTGGTAGCTCTCCGGGTAATCCAGCAGCGGCAGGGTATAGTTCGAGACATGAAGGGCGTGTGCAATGCGTCAGATTTTCTTGGGTATTAAGAAAATTTATGAAGTGGAGTTTGAGGCAGTAATGGAAGGGATTTTATTGGCGAAAATTCTGATGCTAGGGGATTATGGATAGAGTCCACTGCGGTAGTAGTTTCAGAGTGCAAGAAAATCAGATTCCCTCGGTTTGTGCTTCAGAAATGGGTGTTTGCTCTTCCTTTTCTGAATTCTATTCCCTGGAAGATCTCTCACTGTTTCAGAGAAGCCAATCCAGTGGCGGAATATCTTGCAAAGAAGGCGTCTAAGTCGGGTGTTAGTAGTACCTCGATATCTTTTCCGAATCACATACAGGTGGATTTGGAAAATGATGCGATGGACAGACATTGTTTTAGGTTCTGCTAGGGCGCTACTTGCTCTCTTTGCTGATGGTCATGTCGAAGGTGGAGTTTGCAAGTTGCTCTAGTGGTTTCGGCCTAGTTCGTCTTTCTTTGGCTTTTGATGTTTTTCTTTTCTTTCTTCTTTAATAAAATCATCTTTTAGCAAAAAATAAAAAGAAAGAGTTAGCATGCAGTGCCAGATCAAAAAATCTTTCCTTTTTCCAAATGGTTCTTTAAACACCTACAATTACTGGCAAAGATATTGCAACTCTTAAAATTAGGTGGAAATTTATTTTTAAGAGCACCATTACCATTGGATTTCTATTATTTACAATTTTACTTTATTTACCATTATTTATTCCATATCTAGCTTGGATTGTTATAATAATGTGCCTCTTGGTTGTAGGTTTCACTTAGCCCAAAATCTATGCCTTTATCGGATACAAAATTAGATGACTTTATCTCTTGAAACCAGTGAGTGCAATGAGTTCTGATTTGGTCTCAAACAGTGAGAGGAAGTTATATGAAATAGTGACACTCCAATGCAAAGAAGTACTTAAAATTTTTTTAAGATGCCATGTCTTTTTTTGCTAGAAATCAAAATTGTATTAAAATGAAGAAGAGAAAAGATTTAAAGGTACATCAAAAATCCGAAGCTAAAGAAAGGACCCCACCTTCGCATTGCCATCGCCAGGATCCTCCAAAGCTATCTCAGAATCTAAATCTTGGTTTGGAGAAAGAATCACATCTAATCTCCTCAATAATATGAGTAGGAAATTCCTCCATGGTTCCAGATAATCCTGTTTTTGCAACTGATTTTGCACCGCAATGGGATTGGCTTCCGTGAAGCAATGAGTAATCTTCCAGGAGATAGAATTGAGGTAGTGCTGTAGAGAGAGCCACTCTTGCAGGGCAAACCAAGAGAGAGACTTAACTTGAACAGCGGTGACTACTGCCACAGAGTCAGTTTCAATCCACAAGTTTGTAATCCTTTGACCCATTGCATGGCGGATACCATGAAGGAGACTTATGAATTCTGCATAGTAGTTCATACTGATGCCAAGGAAGCGCTTGAAGGAGAATATAACTTTCCCATGGGAGTCTCGAATGACGCCCCCACCTCCTGCTCGACCAGGGTTCCCCATGGAGCTACCATCAATGTTTAGCTTTGACCAGGCGAGTGGAGGCTTGCACCAAATGACTTCAAGAATGGAGGGAGGGTCGCCTGGAGTTGCTTGCAACCCTAGCTTCCTGCAGCAAAGAAGATCAGCAGCAGACCGAATGACCCCTTTTAAGTTGAGATTGGACTCCTTAAGCGTCCTCAAGATTTTCTTGAACAGCAGAGAGGCATCCCTACTCTTACCACCATGCCATCGATGATTCCTTTCTTGCCAAATAATGTCGGTGACTATAATCAAGCCAGCCGCCCAAGGGTCCTTTACCGACAAAATTCTTTGCTTTCTTTTCCACCAGGAGATCAATTCAGCAATGGAGGATTGATCCTTCCAAATCAACCCAAAACAACTCAAGAAATTTTCCCAAAGAGTCCGAGATACACTGCAATTTAAGAAAAGATGGGGCAGAGTCTCAGAGTGGATACCACACATGATGCATTTGGAGCCTAAAGAGATGCCTTTTTTCCTAATGATGTCATCAGTAGGAAGCTTCTATGACACAGACGCCAGCCAAAGGTTGACTGTCGAGGAGAGATGCCTTTCATCCAGACCAACTCATGCCAAGGAACCTTAGGATTTCGGCGGTGAATATCATTCCAGGCGGAGAAGGTACTGAATTGACTAGAGGTGGAGAGGGTCCAAACACATTTATCTTCTATGTTACCCCTTGGGATGTTGATGGTTGAAACAGCCACAAAAAAAACTTGAAGAAGAGAAGATGAAACCGTGGGGAAGTTCCATTCATTATTATCAATAAAGTCCGCAACTTTCATGGAGGAAAATGCAAACAACTCTTCTCTCAAACCCGCTATTTCTTGAAAAGATTCGAGTCAACCCATCTGTCTTTCCAAGAGTTTATAGATACCCCATTACCTACCACCTATCTCTCTTCCAGAGACAAGAGACCACATTCTTCAAGGTCGCCAAATCGTGGAAGATTTATACCCTTCTTAAGCTTCCCATTTTCCTCGTAAGCGAGCATTAATAATGTTGCTCAGGGCTGATTATGAGTGCTTTATATTCCATAACTGCTTATAGAGAAGAGCTTTGTTGACATCCCTCAGCCGCCTAATTCCAAGCCCTCCTTCTTGTTTAGGCTTGCAGATTGAGTCCCAATTGATTGTAACTTCTTTGGCTGTTTCAGGATCGCCACTCCAAATAAAGTTCCGCATCCATCTCTCCATGATGTTCAGTAAGGAGCTAGGCCACCAGTATACAGAGAAGTTGTGGGACGGCATACCAGATATAATAGATCGAACCAGTTCCACCCTACCAGCCATGGATATGAGCTTTCCTTTCCAACCAGCCATCCTTCCTTTAATTTTATCCATCACCGGGAGTAGAGGTTCACGAGTGACCCTACCCTTGAAAATTTTCACTCCCAGATATTTTGTAGGGAACTTGCAGATGGAGATTCCAAGGGTATCAGAGATGAGTTGCTTCCTATCTAGAGACATCTTCCCCAAAAAAAGTTTACTCTTGTCGAGGTTGATTTGTTGATCGGAAAACTGCTGATACTTTGTAAGGAAGTCATTGAACTGTCTGACGTATCTGATGGAGCCATTTAAAAAGAAGAAAATATCATCTGCAAAGAGGAGAAAACCAGGCATTTGGACACCACGAGGACCCTTGATGGCTTGCGCTTGTCTTGAAGCATAAGGCGGATTCCTTACACAGACCTCCTCGCAAGGATAAATAAAAGGGGAGATGGGGTCACCCTAACGCAGCCCTCGCCAACACCAAAGAACCCAACTGACCTCCATTGAGCAACACTAAAATTCTGGATGAACGAAGAATTTGATGCAACCAAGCAATCCAGGTATCAGGGAAACCAAACTTTTTCAGGACTTGGAAAAGAAAGCTCCAAGAAACCGTGTCAAAGGCTTTCTGGATATCTATTTTTATCCCCATACCTCCACCTCTTGTACAGTCAAACATGAGGTTAGCTAACTTTGAAGCCAGGCTGATATTGGACTGAAATACCTTGCCCTTCTGAAAGGCACCTTGCTCTTCTGAGATGAGCTTAGGGAGGAGAGAAGAGAGCCTTGTGGCCATAACCTTGGATAAGATTTTACAGAAAAAATTTTGCATGCAAATCGGCCTAAACTTGTCCAGAGAGGTTGCACCTTCCATTTTCGGGATGAGGACCAAGAAGCTATAATTGATTCCTTTAGGAAGGGTTCCAAATCTGAAAAAGCTCTTCACAGCACGGCAAACATCAAAGCTAATCAGCTCCCAACAATGTCTGAAGAAAGCACCAGAGAAACCATCTGGGCTTGGAGAACTGTCAGGGTCCAGGTCCTATATTGCAAGCTTGATTTCTTGATCATTTGGGATGGCTTCCAATCCTCTAACGCCAAGGTCACAAGGATATGGGGAATGCAGTCCAAGAGCGCTCCATGCTCAAGGGTGGGGCTGGCTTTATAGATAGCCTCATAGTACTCCACAACATGAATAGCCAAATCATCTAGATTTGATGTAGTTGTACCATCAGGCTTTTGAAGAGAGCGAATCGAGTTCTTCACCCTTCTGATCTTCGCAGATAAGTGGAAGAACCTAGAGTTTCGGTCACCTTGAGAGAGCCATCTATTTCTTGCCTTTTCCGCCCATAGCTTTTCATGGTCAAGAAGAGCTTTCAAGTATCTGGATTTAGCATCGGCCTTCAAATTAAAAAGATGGTCATCAATACCAAAGGCATCTATCTGAGATTGGATTTGCTGAAGGTCATCCGTTGCAGCTTTTAATTCCGCATCCAGGTTTGGGAACACTGATCTTGCCCAGCTCCTGAGAATAGGCTTGAGGCGTTTCAGCTTAAGAGCAAGGGGGAAAATAGGATAGCCATCTACTGGTTCGCTCCAGGACTTATTTACCACATCCATAAATTCCTCATGGTCCATCCAAAATCTTTGGATGCGAAAGGGGTAATTTGCAGGCTTCAGCATTGAATCCGAGATCATGCATAGGGGGGAATGGTCGGAAGAAAAGCGCTGCATCACCTCCTGAGTACAGTCATGAAAGAGGTTTATCCACTCTTCATTATAGAGAGACCTGTCCAGAACAGCCAAAACATTCCCACCCTTCCTGTTGTTCGTCCAAGTAAACTTATGCCCATGAGAAGGAACTGATATCATGTTGCAAGCATCCACAGCCGCATTGAACTCAGACGCAGACCCAAGATTAAAGGCTCCAGGACCCTTTTTTTCGTGCGAAAAGAGGGAGGCATTGAAGTCACCTGTCACTGGCCAAGGAGAGGAGCCAACTGGAGTCATTGCGAGAGCCATCCATAGCTCTCTTCTAGTTGCTCGGAAACAACTCGCATGCACAAAAGTTAGAAAAATGGAATTGTTTCTCCAATTTATACACAGAGAAATGAACTGGTCAGACATGGAAATAATAGTTGGTTTGGTGAGAGACCTCTTCCAAATGACCCATAGGTTTGGGTTTTTATCAGGACGAATATTATGAATAAAGCATGCATCATATCCCAATTTATTAAAAAAGAGAGATGGGAAAGCAGCTACCTCCACCATTGGTTCTGGTAGACAAACCACATCAGTGTGCTTGTCTAGAAGAATCTTGTTGAGGGTTGCACGACCAGCAGCCTTCTTCATCCCTCTGATATTCCAGAAGAGGGCACGCATCATAAACATCTGGAAGAGGCAATACGGTTAGACTTTCTAGTCTGCTCCGTATTTAACAATTGTTTCCCCTTTTTTCTTGTAAATGTTTCCATGCCGTGGCATGGTTCCTTCTGGAGGGCAGCCGATCAATGGCGCCAACTTCCGGATAGTGGAGGGTGAGGTGACCATTATCTATAGCACTAGAAGTAATGGTATTGATCACATGGCCACTTGTGGATAGAGACCGACAAGGGCCAAGATCCAAATCTAGATTAGTCAGATCCTTGAGAAACCAGACCGCATTGTTCCGAATAGAGTTAGTCTCTGGTTTGGTCCATCTCATTGATTCTCGTCTAACCCTGTAAGAAAACCGATCCATCTCGCGCATGATTCCTCCAATCGATCGCAATTGGATTATTCCTCAAATTGGCCGAGGAATATCCTTCTAAAATAGGTAACTTAATAGCAATAGTCCCTCTTATGCTATCGAGTTCCCATATAAAGCTAGATCACAATTATGGGAGATGGTTGGCGATTTTGAAATTGTATGCTTTCCTAATAAGGACTCTCGACCATTCCTGCCGGAAACCTCCACACCAGCCCACCCCAAAGACCATGTCCATCCATGCAAAGTGCACAAAAGAATCATATTTCAGTGCTCGAGTACAATAATGTAAATCCAATCACAATTTCAGAACCTATTTACATTATGTCGGGTTTCACACAGAAACACAGAAACTTTCTTAAAACTCTATTCAACTAAGCTACATATCTCAATTCTGAATAGTTAATTTGAGGTTAATCGACATGACCCTTGTTCCACCCTTTCTTTCTCTCTAGCTTCTCATTGTAACAATGGCAAAGTTAATTAGATGCTAATGTTACAATGGTGGAGAATAACACACTCAAAAATTATATTTGCAAACCACACATAAATGACCTCTCATATCCTGAGTTATCTAGGAAGAAAGAAAACATAGGCCTATGTTTGCTTTCTCTGTGAACTCCCACAATAGCTGCATTGCCTTGAACAGGCAGAGTACTCTTGTAACACATAACAACACTTATCATACACATTTATCTTTCTTGAAGAAGCAATCAAAGAATAAGATCATAAATTTTCTCAACTACCTTGGGTTTCTACCATCGCTTGAGAGCGAAAACATCTTTCAAAAATTTCAAACCTGAGAAGTTGACCCAACTTTACTAATCCCGATCTGTTAATTAATTTGGGTAGGACTGGGTCCTGACCGAGTTCCTTCGTGGGTCGCCCACTTGGGGTAATCATAGACCCACTAGGATTAGGAACCCTAGCTGGCCGGTCTCTATAAATAGGAGGGTTTTGGCCACAAAGCAAATAAGAGTTTCTAACCTAATCTTAAAAGCTATCTTTCTCTCTTTCTCTCCCTAATCTCTTCTCTCCCAATTGAGAGTGTGTGTTTCCAAAGATCTCCATTGCAATCCTTGGATTTGGAGGGTGCGATCATACTAGCACTAATGCACTGGATCCCATCGAACTCCACGCTATGTGCTTGGGTGAGTAGTACTAGGATGGGTGACCTCTTGAGAAGTCCTCGTGTTGCACCTCTTTTCGCCAAACATAATAAAATGTATCACATGAAATACTCTCCAAATATGAATTAAGTCATTAATGTGTAAAAACATAATTTTAGGCAGGGTGACACAAACCCAAACCCAAACCCTAAAATGCCTCAAAATATATTACTTTATTACCCTTGAGTAGTAGGGTTCAACAAATAAACCTTTAATCACAACCAGTATTTTTCAATACTTGTTGATCCAAATGGCTTAAAGCAAGTAACATAAAACATGGTTTATATGTTGATCATTATCACAAAAGAAAAAAAAAATTATCACTATAGCCATCCATAACATAACACAGGCCACAATGATAAAACCCTTCATATAAAGCCCAGCAAATATGTTCTAAGTCATTAAGGGAAACAAAAAATATAATTTTGGGATAAGGTTACAAAGACCCAAAAAAAAAAAAAAAAAACGAAGTGTTCAATGCCAATCTGCTCACTAATCAATGTGATCAAATACAAATGAGCTTTCCCCATGTCAACTAAAACCCATCTCGAATAATGGGTTCAACTTGATAAACATCAATCAAGTATGAGAAATTCCTTGAAAGGTGAAGGGGTCTTTAACTATGAAGACTTTAACTCTGAAGATCCTATGGTGTCTTCTAGTAAGTAGAAAGATATGAAGAAATGGAAAGGATCTCCACAACAAAACCAGGAGAGGAGGGCAGTAATGAAAAATAAGATCTCTACAAGTGGGAGTAGAAGAGACTCAATTCTTAACCACCTAGTTGATGAAAATACCATGGAGTCGGTCACCGGTAGAGAAGGATGGTTCAGTGTCACGGCGCACTGCAGATGGTTTAGGGAGAAGTCATCGATGCACCTCGCAGATCGTTCCAAGAGAAGTTGCCGGCGACAACGGTCAGATAATTTGTTATACCCATACCCTAAAATTCCTATTTTAAATGTACAGATGAATCACTGGAGGACACAAGTACCAATGAATACTAGGTAGCAGGCATATTTTTCCAAGAAGGGAAGGATGAACCCATTTGCATATGTTACTCATGCCTAAAAAATTGGAAGGGTTTCTGGGCACAGAAGAAAAGGTTAGTCAAGCCCTCACATTTCATGGGAAGATCCCCGAACCTTAATAGTGAAAATATCGGCCAAAACCAGGTTATTTGGCCATGGGGCTCAGGCCCTCGCACCCGTGCACCTTAAACCACCTCCATTGGTTGGTACCACCTACTGGGTGATGGATTAATGTATTGGGACACCCCAAGGTGGGCCCGTAATCCTAAATTTATAAATTAAACTGGTAGAGGCTAGAAACCCATTATTTTGCCAAACATGCCTTAGACAACTTAAATGATTATAAATAGAAGTCTTTGCCCATTCTTTTTATTTCTACCAAATTAAAAACAAAAGAAGGGAGAAAGGAGAAGAGCAAAGGAGGATGAAGAAGAGGAGAGCAAGTGGAGCACCTACCCATCCAAGGTAAGTCGTCTCTCTCTCTACCTTCTAGGAAGTTGTCTCTCTCTCTCTCTTCCATTTCCACTCTTTCTTAAGCTAGGTAAGAGAAACCCCACGATTCTCACCTCCCACTTGTCAAACTACTAATTTGGGAGGGGGATTTGATGTTGGGGACTTGTCTTAGCAAGATCAATAGTTTAATTTGAAATCATGAACCCTCCCTAGTGAAATCCCCATTTCAAACCCCAATTTGAGCAATACAAAACCTAGAAATGGGGAAATTGTCTAAAACCCACCTTCCCACTTGTCAAGACTACAAATTGGGAGAGAGATTTAGTGTAGGAGACTTATTCTAGCAAGATTGATGGATCAATTTGAGTCCATGAACCCTCTAGTGAAATCCCCAATTTGGATAACTAAACCCTAGAAATGGTGGGTTTTTCCCAAACCCTCTATACCCCACCATTCAAACCCAAAATTGGGTTCGTGAAAATGAAATAAAAAATGGGTATAGTGGATTGGGGTGACCACATAAGCCATTAGTGGTCATCACATAAACCCTCAACCGAAATTCCCTAATTTAGCTTAGTCGCGACTAAAACTTTGGGAAAATTTGGGTGCATTGTGTAAACCCATCTTAACCTACCCATTGATTACACTTAATTTAAGTTACTTGAGGTGGGTGAACATCCCTCATATATAAATCAGCCCTATAGTCATAAAACCCCCAATTTGAGAACAATTTTAAAGAAAAGAGAAACAGGAAATGAATCTAGAATATGTGCCTAACATCTCATTTCTCTTTGGGTGATTTATTTTCTTAAAAATCTTATGTATCCTAGGAGTAGAACCAAGAGGTGATGAAACAACGCGGCGCGAGGCCATCATCTGCCCATCATCACCTAGGACTCGAGGTGAGGGGATTTGTGTGATTTTATTTTATGGAATGTTTATGTTATGATGCATATGTGGATGAGCATGTTAATTTTATATTATAAACTTATTACTTGTGTTGGATGTTTATGTTACATAATGACATGAGTTGTGAAGGGAGTGTGTGTGTGTGTGTGTGTGTGACTGGGATGCAGCGTAGCCAAAGGTTAGTTTTGGCACTGCACGCCCATGGTGTGTCAGTGTGGGGTACAGGGTGGCCAAAGGTTGGTTTCGGCACTGTATGCCCACAGAGTGTGTGAGTGTGATCATAATGTGATGTGGCATGTTAGAATGCATTGGGCTAGGATAACCACCCTAGTGCTACAACCCTTGTTAATAGGGGTTTATGTATTGGCTAATTCTACCGTCTGACGGTCAGAGGTTGGGGACGATTTCTATTGACTGAGGTGTATAGATGCCAGCGTTGTGACAAACCTTCATGCGATGTTGGATTCAGTGGTGGGTATACCCTACGTGCGATGTTGGATTCGATGTAGTAGTATTATTGGAGATTACTAATAGGGGGCTTACCGGGTACCAAAGAAACCATGTAGGGACCGATATGCTCCTAATAACGTACATTCATAACTGGGGATATCACCTATGTTACAGTAGCACTAATACCTATTATGGACTTAGAATATATTGATTAGGTTTGTTTGCTAATAATCCAAATCATGGCATTGTATGCATATAAATGCATTCATATTAGTTTGGTTGGGCATTTACATTGTTTTATTTTATGATTTGTTGTGGATGTTTGTGTGCACCCCTCATTGGGCTTCGTGGAAGCTCACCCCTGGTGTTGCCCTCTTTTTTAGATATATATCTAGGGAACCATTTAGAGACTGTGGCTGAGGAGCCAACCCTCTATAGGGGTGACCTTTGGGACGAGGAGCTGGTTATGCACAAGGACCGCTGTGTATACGATGATTGTGCTTTTGGAGTACGCTGAGGATGAGAATATCATCTTCCCTTTTGATCCTTTTGTTTATAGATCAGATGTAGCCCTAGAGGCATAACTGTGATTAAAATTCCGCTGCAAAAATATTTTGGTAAATATGATAAATATTATTAGACTCCACTAGTTATATATATTTGACTATTATTATTATCTTGTGATCATAGAATCATTTCATAATTTGATGCACTTAAAGTATTGTATCGTGGATCCTGGATGGATTGTGGACACGTATGTATGTCCATGTCACCAGCCTTCAGGTGAGTGGAGGAGGGGTGTGACGAGTGGTATCAGAGCACAACACTCTACTTTAAGTCATAAACTTATGAAATGCTAGGTATACTGGTGATTAGGCTATTCATAACAGCTTAAAGATAAATACATAACTCTTAGTTCAAATGTCGGGAACAAATTGAGAGTAGAAGCCAATAACATGAGTTATTCCATTAATAATAATATAATTCTTACACCCTAGGAAAGAGAAAGAGATTTCAAGAGACTAAGAAGAAGAAACACAATCCAAAACAACAACCTTTGGTTGAGATAACAGCAAGGCTCTTACTCAAGGGTATTTTAGTCACACTAAATGACTGATTTTGAAGTCGAGTCCATTATAAAAAATGTAGAGCATTGAGTTATGGAACCAACCAACTTAAATCAGGTCAATCGGACCTCGTATGAGAAATTTATACCCGTTTGAATAAATGTAGTTTGTTAGGCCATAAACAGAGTCTTGGCGGTAATTACCTATTCAGCGCTATAATCAGAAAGTTTATCAAAAAATGACTAATAGATGCAAAGCGGTAACTATCAATAGGAAGCGATAATTACCAGTTCAGTTCTTTGATTAGAAATTCATCAGACCAAGACAGACATGGGAGAAGTGGTAACTCATCGGTGAAGCGGTAATTACCGGTAGATGAAAATTATGTCTTTTAGACCATATTTCTCTTCCAAATTTGATTATACTCCTCCCTAGTTTAGGATTGATAATCACATCCATAAATACCCCACTTATGGCCTATTAAGTAAACAATCAACTGAGTATTGATTTTCATTTTCAAAGTCTAAAGTAGGAGAAAACATTAGCCCATTGAGTTTTATCATTGAGATCATTCCAAGTGGAAGAAACTTACAAGTCTTCCATTATGATCTATACCTATAAGGAAGACATTTCATGTGCAAATTCATAACAATTAGAGACAAATAAGTAACATGAGATCCTATAAAACATACTCCAGAGGGGTTGGAGGTAAAATTGCCCCGAATGGGATGATTTTTTTATGTATGCATGGATTATCAAATGAATTTCTATGCATGTTTAAATTCAGTTTAGATGGTGCAAATTAGATAGAATTGACTGTGTCTTCTTAAAACAGGAAATTTCTATGGCACCAAAGAAAGCCCATACACAAGTGGGGCGACCATCCAAAAGGCAATGCCATACCTCTAGATCTATTGCTGACTTGTCACCACCTCCTGAACTCGATCGGGAAGCAGTGCCCGAAACCATTATACCTGGAGCCCCACCCACTCCACCTATATTGTCTACCCATGATGTGAGCTCAATCTTGGGCAACATATTATAAGGACTACATTAGCAATAAAATGTGATGATGCAAGGGTTGCAACAACAACAGTTGGAATTTATGATAGGTCTAAATGCATAGATCAATGTTGTGCTTCAGACTCGAGAGGGACAGGCTATTCCACCACAGGCATAGCCAATACCCAATGTTGCTCCTACAGTGGTTCCTCAGGCACAGCACGTCCCTACGCCAATAGCTCACCCCACAGCCCATCTGGAAGGCTCTAATGTACATTCTATTCCACAACTTGACATACCATTACCACATAGGCAGATGACACCACAAAACCAAGCCATGCTGCCTACACCTATGGACAATATAAAGGTGATGGAAAAGTTCCAGAACTTTAGGCCACCTTACTTAGGTGGGATTGCATAGGACCCTTTGGCAGCCACCAAATGGGTGGAGGGAATGGAGAAAGCTTTTGAGGTGTTGACCCTCACAAAAGAGCAAAAACTAATGTGTGCCAACTATCAACTGCAGAATGAGGCAAATGCATGGTGGAAGTTCACTAAATCTATCCTTGTGGCCTTACAGCCTAACCTCACCTGGGAACACTTTAAGGTGGCATTCTACAACAACTATTTCTCAGACAGTGTGAGGAGAGGAAGGAGACAGAGTTTTTGGATTTAAATCAGGGATCTAAATCAGTGTTTGAATACCAATAAGAGTTTGAGAGGTTGTTCTTTTTTGCACCTGAACATTTGAAGGGAGATCAAACGAAGGCCAGAAGGTTTGAGAAGAGGTTGAGACCCACCATTGGGCCTATGCTAGTTGCTCAATACCTCCATAGCTATGCCCAAGTAGTTCAAGCTGCCAAGTCTATTGAAGACAAGCAAAGGGAAAACTACCAAGCCTTACAGGGTAGAAAGACAACAATACCTAGTAGATTTGGTAAGGGAACATACACCAGTGCATCCTCTAATTAGTTTAGAAGGCCAAAGTTAGGACAAGCTCCACAATCACCTAGACCCCCTGCATCTCAGACACAGATGGTTCCCTACAGGTGTTTCATTTGTCAGTAAGTGGGTCATATTGCTAAAAGCTTCCCACAAAGGAGACCAGGTGACACCTATGTAGGACTGGCTAGACCAGTGCAACCATTATCAGCTATCCATCCAGCTCAAGTACCATAGGGAGTCAGACCCCAAGGGAAGGTGTTTGGATTGACTGTTGAGGATGCAGAGGCATCACCTGGAGTTGTCACAGGTACTTTATTAATATCAATGATCCCTGCATATATTTTATTTGATACTGGTGCATCACGCTCTTTTGTGTCTCCAACTTTTGCTGCCAAAATGGGTATTAAGCGAAAGAATTCGACACATAAATTAGTTATTAGCACACCAACTGGGAGTGAAGTAGGATTAGAGGAGATGATTGGTCACTTGATTAAATTGGAGATGCATGACTTTGATGTCATTTTAGGCATGGATTGGTTATCCGCCTATAAGGCCTGTGTTTTATGTGCTGAGAAGAAAATTGTATTCAAACTCTGTGAAGGAGGGGAATTCGTTTACAAAGGAAGAAAGGTCAAGAAGTCCAAGGATCTAGAGATATCTGCACTCGAAGTGACAAGGTTGTTAGAAAAAGGATGTGAGGCTTACCTGGCATCTATAGTGGATACAACTAAGGAGAGCAAACCTATAAAGGATATAGAAGTAGTGAAGGAATTTCTAGATGTATTTTCTGAAGATTTACTAAGACTACCATCGGACCGGGAGATTGAATTCACTATTGATCTGATTCTTGGGGCAGCACCTATAATAAAAGCTCTATATAGGATGATACTTTTAGAATTGAAGGAGTTGAAGGAACAATTATAAGATTTATTGGAGAAAGGGTTCATCTGACCTAGTGTGTCCCCATGGGGAGCACCAGTACTCTTTGTCAAGGAGAAGGACGGGAGTATGAGAATGTGAATAGACTTCTGAAAACTTAATAAGTTGACTATCAAGAACCGATATCCGCTGCCCAAAAGTGATGATCTTTTTTATCAGTTGCAAGGTGTAACTATCACGCCCCATTCACATAGAACCGAACCGGTGACAGGGTTCCCTCCAGGTAACCCAAAACCACCAGAATCATCTGATATAGTAACTATAGTACAACAAGCCACAAGTAATCATGAAAAATTATAATATAATACAACGAAAGTCTTATCGTAATGAATACCTGAAATTCCCCATATATTCTTGATACCCAAATTGTTATACATAAAATATTTATATGGGGGCTCGTAAGCATGATATTTACACAAGAAATAGCAATTTAAATATCGAGAGCACAAAAGGGAAATATACCAAAAGAATAAAAAAACTACAGTAGATGGAATATGTCACTATTATCCTACAACACAACCCTCACACAGACAGCCGTCTCTATGTTTGAATTCTTCAGGGACCCACCAATCCCCAACTGGGGTTTTGTCAATGGGACCTAGCACGGGTTCCTCTATAGAGTATCCTGTAAAATCATCTAAAAAGGTGTATACATGAGGGGTGAGCTCACTAGCTCAGTAAATGAAAAGAAAGACACACACAATCATTCTAGATCATAGGTAACGTGCTACTCACAACCACAGTACGAGTATGCCTCAGGTTCGAGACACGTTCTCCATCTCACAATACGCCCATAGGGTTTTTAGAGAAGGCCCATCGTGAGCACTCGAAAAAGTAAATCATGGCCGAACCACAGTAGAAATGTAAATCATGATCGAACCATAGCATAAAAGTAAATCGTGGTTGAACCACAGTATAAATTAAAAGTAGTACGATGGGCCCTTTGAATATATCACCAAGGTTTCCAACTATCCCAATGATCAGCCAGGCATACTTCTAACCACCACGAGTTCATGACCAACGCTTCCCCCCAGTGATAACCCAACATGTAAACCCCTATTGGGAAGGGTCATAGCATAAGGGAATATTAAATCCTAACCACATGCTCCTGTATGAGATAGGGCAACTGTGTAGTACTTCCGTGTCCCATTCCATGGTGTACCAATGCATTTGTTTCCAAACCGACTACGACATCCAATCTAGAAATCCCACACATGATTGAAAAACATCATCATCCTCTATCATATGATAAATCCATCCTCAAGATTACAAGCAAGTAATCATGCATATAGAATTTAAGATACAACATGTTTAGTTCTAAATGCATTATTCATTCATTAATCACATGCATGAGAATGGCAATCAAAATGTCAATATAGTCCATGAATGCATAGGATGCCAAAAGCACTCCAAAAATTAAGATCAAAGTCCTCTCCCCACTTACTTATTTTCGTAGAAGAATCAGCACTCACAGTACAGGTAAGATCTGGAGTGAGAAGATAAGTTTATTGAAACCTAGCACAGATAAACGGTTTAGAAATACATACAAATTGGGACAATAAATGATGTAGGGTATGGTCACAACGTGTATAATAGTGTGAAAAGGTTATCAGTGAGTTTGAGCTCAAGCGGAGCTTATTTGGGCTACAAGTGGGTAGGAGAGCCCACCTGTGTAGTCTGCCCAGACCGACAAGTCATACTGGCGGGTCAGGCACCTGTCGGTCTTACCTGCCGATAGAACTAGAGGGGACAGGGGTGACTGGTAGGTCACACTGACGGGTCAGGCATCGATCGGTCTTACCTACCAATAGAATCAGAAGGGTCAGGGGTGACTGGTAGGTTACACTGGTGGGTCAGGTACCAGCTGGTCTTACCTATTGGTAGAACCAGAGGGGACAGGCGTGACTGATCGATCACACTGGTGGGTCAGGCACCCGTCGGTCTTACCTGTGATTTTTTCAGATTTTATTGTTTTCCTTCTTTCTTCTATTCCAACTCTTGGAACCCCAATAGGGTGATATCCACTTCATTTCTCATGCATTCTAAGCCTCATTTACATTATTGTACCATGGATCTAAGCCATTAACAAGATTTGGGGGAAGAAATCATACCTTTACTTGAAAATCCCAAATCTTGGGATTTCTCTTCCCAAACTCAAATGCCACTTCAATAACTCCCAAATCCTTGTTCCCCTTCTCAAATCCTTCAAGGAAATCATATAATGGCTTCATTATCCTCTAGATCCAAACATACACAAAGAGGATTTCATCATATCTCAAGGGTTTTATGGTGTTATTTACCTCAAAATGAAGATCTCAAGACACCGGACACTATTCCGACGACGGAAAGGTGACGTGTGGCTCTGGAATCCAAGGGGTAAGCCTCTTTCTTCCTTCTCTCCTTCTTCCTCTTTTCTCCCTCTTCTTTACTCCTCTCACCCACTTTGATAAGAACCGTAAATGAAGGAGAGAAAGTTACAAAAGCTATTTATACCATAGTGTTATAAAAATCTTCTAAGGTGGTTTTGCCCATTTATGGACCAAAACACATTAAATTGCATTCTCGGGTGATGTAGTCAGCATCATTGGGCATACAAGACCTCATTACGATGATGAGGTCGACATACATGTGCTCATCCAAGCTGGGGATGCTAGGGTCCACAATACCCCAACAAGTGGGTCACACTGGTGGGTCTCGCACCTACCAGTGACACTCACCAGTTGGCCAAATAAGCCAACATTGTTGTATTTTAGAGGAAAATAGAGTCTTAACATGTACTTTACTCTCACCATATGTAGTGGACCAAGTTCTTATCATTCAAATAGGATAACGTACCTTTCCTATCCACACATGGCCTTGTGAAATGTACAAGGACGTGGCTTAGGCGTGTGGATCATCTGGGGTATTGGCTCAATCCTATCCGGCCACCCTGCATTTGATGTCATCCTTGTAGTCATGTACCATAAGGCACCGGCATCAACCCGTTCTGGTTCAGACCCTGCAAGATCAACCCGAACTAACCGATCAGTAAACTTGGTTTAAAGAGTAGGGCTCTACGGTAACCCCCCCTCTTTAAAAATTTCATTCTCGAAACTGAAGTTACCTGGTAGTCCGAAAAGATGAGGATATTTAGCATGGATATCAGCTTCTTTCTCCCAAGATGCTTCCTCAAGTGAACGATTGGCCCATTGCACCTTCATAAAAGTAATGGATTGGTTGTGAAGAGTCTTTATCATCTGGTCTAGGATTTTAGCAGGCTACTCCTCATAAGTCATATCAACCTCTAAGTACTGATGGATTATGTACATACCGTTTCAACATTGAAACATGAAATACATTGTGCACATTGCAAAAAGATGGCGGAATGGTCAACATATATGCTACTGAGCCAACCCGTTTTAAGATTTTAAACGGGCCAACATACCTTGGACTTAACTTTCCCTTCCTGTGGAACCTGTATAAGCACTTGGTAGGAGAGATTTTTAGAAATACTTTCTCCCCTTCTTAGAATTCAATATCTTTTCTATTGTTGTCCGCGTAGCTCTTTTATCGAGATTGAGCCGCTTTGATTTTCTCGAAAATAACATTAACTTTATCGCAAGTCATCAATATCATCTTTGGCCCAAGCATTCACCGTTCTCCTACATCATCCCAATATAAGGGATTTCTGCACCTTCTGCCGTACAATGCCTGATATAGAGCTGTTCTGATTGTGGCTTGGTAGCTATTATTATATGTAAACTCCATAAGAGGTATATTTTCTTCCCATCTGCCCATCATTTCCATCGCACATGCTCTGAGCATATCTTCAAATATTTATATAGTTCGTTCAAATTGCCCATCAGTTTGTGGACGAAAGGTAGTGCTTAGGTTCACCTGTGTTCCCATAGCATTCTGGAGGCTCTTCTAGAATTTAGATGTGAACCTTGGGTCTCTGTCCGACACAATGCTCAAAGGCACTCTATGTAAGCAGACTATATTTTCCATGTAAAGTTGTTCCAGTTTGTCCGTGGAGTAGGTAGTCTTGAGTGGAATGAAATGGGCAATCTTAGTTAGTCTATCAACTATCACCCAAATCGCATCCATTCCCTTAGGTGAACGGGGTAGCCCAGTGAAAATATTAGTAATCATGTCCCATTTCCATTCTGGTACTGAGAGAGGTTGAAGAGTGCCATATGATCGGTGTCGTTCTGCCTTGACCTTCTGACATGTAAGGCACTGTGTAACATATAGGGCTACTGCAATCTTCATCCTTGGCCACCAATAACTTTGCTTAAGATCTTTGTACATCTTGGTGCTTCCGGGGTGAAGTGTGTACTCAGAACTATGTGCTTCCTTAATTATCTTGTCTTAAATCCCCCTGTCATTAGGTACACATAATCTGCCCTGAAACAATAGTGCTCCATCATTGGCTATTGTGAAATCAGGATCATCCATCCTTTGCTCTTGGATTTTAACTCTGATTTTCTGTAAATCAAGATTCATGGGTTGTTTCATGATTATTTCATACCTGATGGATGGTTGTACTTGTAGGGCAGCTAGAGATATGGTCAACTACTTAATATCCTCAGGCTTCTGATCAAGCTCTAAGGTAGACCATGCATTCAAAATTATTTCATCCATCAACATAGCTTCTTGCTTAAGTTGTGGGTTGGTGGTCAAATAAGCAAGTGATAAAGTTTGAGCTTTTTGGCTCAACGCATCACCCACCACATTAGCCTTACCTGGATGGTATTGTATGTCACAGTCATAATCTTTCATGAGTTCTAACCATCTCCTCTGTCTCATGTCTAGATCCCTTTGAGTGAAGAAGTACTTGAGACTTTTGTGATCACTGAATATCTCACATTTTTTCCTGTACAACTAATGGTGCCATATCTTCAAGGCAAAGATAACTACTGCCAACTCTAGATCATGAGTGGGATTATGATACCGTACTTTCTAAACTTGGTCTAATTACCCGTATTGACTTGGTTTGATCGTATAGGGGCTGAACCAGAGAGAACCGACACAGATACCAAATGGAATATGGTAGCAAGGGTGACTTTGAACTCGGGTTGACCCGACATGACCGCGTGGGTACCAAGTGTAATACGTGCACCCAAGCCTTGCACTTGCACGCACCATGAGGCCATATACAAAAAGTAAAGGTACATACTAGTATTTGTGGGAGCCAATGTAATCTAATATTATGTGGGAGTTTATTTCCATTGAAACCCACCTGAGATATACCCACTTGAGATATAGCCCACCTGAGATTACCCTCCTGAGATAGCCTACCTGAGATAGCCCAACTGAGATAGCTCACTTGAGATTTACCCACCTGAGATAGCCCACCTGAGAATAGAAGATATTTTGGGAGGCCCCGGTACAAAAGAGGTGACATTATTTGTCTTTTCCCTCATTAATGATAGTTGGCCGGTGGGAGAGCAAAGAAGAGAGAGAAAGAAGAAGAAAGGAAAAGAGGAAGAAGAAGAAGAAGAAAGAAGAAGGGAAAATCGACTGTAGAGCTTCACTGGAGCTGGGTCTTGGTATGTTAAGCCCAGATTAATGATCAGCTCGCCAAGATCTTCTATTTGAGATAGGTATTGTACACATTCTAAAGATTCTTAGGAAAACCCCTTTTCTTCAACCCTCTTTTGATTTTGGGAAAAACCCACTTGGATCTTGCTAATCCTACTTGGATAATCAAATCTAAGGTCTAATGGAAGGTGTGTATAATGATTTTGAAGGATGTGAAAGGAGTGTTGATGAAGATCTAGAGTATCTAGAGGTTCTTGAGCAAAAGAAGTGAAATTTGGGGTTTCATTGGTGTTCCTAAGAAAGAAGTAAGAATCTTCCTTTTTCTTTTGATTTGATCATAGATCTAGGTTGAGGATACATGATTTGATTTGAGTAGCCAATCGACCCCAAACAAGTTCCCTATGCTAGAGAAAAGTCGGGGAAGATGTTGGAAGAATTTCGTTTCAAGACTGGGGGGTTTTTTTAGCCCACCTATTTTCAGGTTCTGGCCTACTTGAGTTCCCAGAACTAAGTTTCTAGGCTCTAGTGTAACCGTGGGCTGAAACCAACACCTACTTATATTTGGCTATAGCCCATCTGTCTTTTCAAAATTCTCAGAATTGGTCCAAATTTGATGGGTAACCCCCATTTATGATTCTAAACCAATTTTACTGTTCAAATATGATGATTTTGACCCCAAAATAGTGAAATGATAAACCATTATGTTTATGATAAGTTACACTCAATATACGCATACCCACACATCGAATCTTTTTTGTGCTAGGTACAAGCACCATGTACATATACAAATAAGTAAGGAGTGGATTCTGATTTAATTTCAAAATGTTATGCATCATTTAACATGTGTTAGTCTAGCCATGTCATCATATCACTTGTGTGTAGACTAGACATCACATATGCCATATCACGCATTGCATGTGCATTTACATAACATGCTATGCTTTGTTTTGTGATGAATATCCTTTTTATCTTGATGTATGTGATAGAAGAATTTCATTTGGACATGATGTATATGCTAGATTAGATGCCATAGTTGGCTTGGAAACGAGTGCATGGTGGCTTGTGGAATAGGATGTAGTGCCATTGTATAATCGTACTATGCTCATGTAGAGGCATGTGGCTAGAATGTGATTTACCCTTGTACTACGGCCCTTCCTAATAGGGGTTTACGGTTGGGAGATCATTGAGGGAAGCATTGTACGGTTGTCAAACTCTTATAGCGGTTAGAAGACGCATGACGATCGGGACATCAGTAACCCTGGGTATATTCGTAAGGTCAATCGATCGCTTTTATTTGATGGAGTCATCCATTTATTTTCAGTCATTTAAATTTTCCAGAAGTCGGCATGTATATAAATTTTGGTACCAATGGTGGGCCTTCTCTGACAACCCTATGGGTGTATCACGGGATGGAGTTCTCGGCTCGTACCTTGGGCATACGTGCACAATGGTTATGAGTAGCACATAACCTATGATCTAGTAATGTTGTTAGGTTATTAGAGTTAAAATGAATTGTATATATGCACATTTGTGTTGTGACTGTTTGTATGGTTTTCCTTATGTGGTCTTCCTTTTCACTTACTATGTAAGACCCTACTTCTTAAACCCGGTCTAATTACACGGTTGACCCGGTTTAACCATGCAGGACCTGAACCAGAGAGGGTTATGGCGGGTTCCTTATGGACCATGATGGCAAGGGTGACTTTGAACACCGGCTGGCCAGACAAGTCCGAGTCAGTGCCAGAGGAGACGAGTGTACCCAAGCCGTGTACATGCACATATTATAAGGCCATGTACAGATAAAGCAGGTATATAGCCGTATCTTAAAGCGCATACGTATAATATACCTTATACCGAGAGTGAGATTTGTGTCAAGAGTCGAATTCCGTCAAAATCCCACTTGGTGACCAATTTTCGGCCCTCAGGTGGGCGGTCACAGGTGGGCTCATCCGCCCACCTGAGTGACCCACCCATGAGGTTACAAGGTGTTTTAAAAAGTATAGATAGCTATCATTATGTTTTTTTTCCTTTTTCTCTTTTATGACACTCGGGCGTTTGGTGAGAAGAGTAAAGAGGAGAGAGAAAAGAAGGGAAAGAAGAAGAAAAGGGAAGGAAGAGGAAGAAGAGATGGATTTCAGCAACGCCGAGGTTTGATCTTCCCATTCTGACGCTGGAAGAGTGATCTCCAATACGAGATCTACGTTTAGAGGTGAGCAAAGACGAGATTCCTTAAACTTTCACCATACCCAAATGAAACCCTTGATTTGGGTAGAGTTTCTTGAGGTCTCGTAAATCCCCCTTAAGATGATGAATCTAAGGTTTAATAGATTGTTTATGTGTTGATTTTGAAGGATTTGAAGGAGTGTTTCCACGGTTGGAGGAGCATTGGTGATTTGAAGTGATTTTGGGGTCTTTGAACGAGTTCTTGGGCAAAGAAGGTAAGATGGCTTCCATTCCTTAAATCTAACCTAAATCTAGGTTAGAACCATCTTATGAGACCTTGAATGTGTGGAGAATAGGTTTGGAAAAGCCCCATTTGATTCCCCAAAGGTTGAGAAAGTTTGGGGAAAAATTGCACTTTCCCGCCAAGACCGGTGGGCCAAATGGCCCACCTGAGAGCACCTGCCTGAGAGGACAGACCCCCAGGGCCAACCGACAAGCCCAACCGGTGGGCCGACCTGCCCGTCGATCAGAACCAGTGGGTCTGACTGGTGGTCATGACAGGTGGGCTGTCCGACCCACCCGAGAGGCTCCCAACGTGATTTTTTCATCGGAATGGACCCAAAACGGATGTGCGACCTTCTTTTAGGATTTTAAACATGATTTTGTCACCAAATCTTGTTAGTTTTGACCCTAAAGTGGTGAAATGCTAACCTCCATTTACTCATGATAGGTTCACCAAATCTTACGCTTCTCACACCGGATCTCACCCGCACCAGGCATGAGTCTTTGTACACTACAGGTAAGTGGGGAGAGGACGTTTGGCCTTGTTTCAAGGATTTTTTGGCATTCATCTAATTGTATCTAGACTAACCATCATCATGCAAATGCTATGTAGCTTAGCCATCTTCATATTTTATGCCATGTGTGCTGTGTTCATTTCTCAATGCCAAATGATGATATGCTTATGTGATGAATATTGACATCATTGTGCATGATGCATTAATAGACTAAATGCCGTAGTCGGTTTGGACACGAGTGTATTGGTGGCCCGTGGAATGGGACACAGTGGCACTATGCAATCGTACTATGTCATATTGGAGCATGCGGTTTAGGATTATCATCTTTCCATGCTATGACCCTTCCCAACAGGGGTTGACGTGTTGGGTTACCATTTGGGGGGAAGCAGTGGTCGCAGTTATCGGGTCACTGTGGCGGTTAGACATACGCCCGACTGGTCATTAGGACAGTCGACAACCCCGGTGGTATATTCAAGAGGGCCAATCGTACTGCTTTTAAATTGCTGGAGTCATCACCTTTATTTCTATCATTTACTTTATGTTGAGAGCCGGTGGTCGGCATGTTTTACTTTTCTGAGTACTCACGGTGGGCCTTCTCTAACAGCCCTATGGGCGTATCGCGGGATGGAGTTCGCAGCTCGTACCCGGAGTATACGCGCACTATGGTTGTAGTAGCACTAAACCAAGGACTTAGTAATGTTGTTTAGGTGGATGTGATTAAAAATGAATTGCATAGCATATAGTGCATATGGTTGTGATTTGTTGTGTAGACTGCTGTGTGGTCCTTCTTTTCACTTACTGAGCTAGTGAGCTCATCCCACGTGTGCACCTCTTTTAGATGATTTTGCAGGTCATCAACCTGAACAGCACGAGTCGGGCCCCACAATTGAATTCCCTGAAGAGGATTGGTGGGTCCCGAGGAATTAGATCACAAGATGGATTGCTCGTGAGGCTATGTTGGGACCGTAGCTTTGATACCGAAATGAGCTCTTCTTCGATACCGATCCGAGGTCTACCTTTTGATACCGAAATGAGCTTTACCTTTGATTCCGATGAGCTCTACTTTTGATACCGAAATGAGCTGTACTTTGTGTTTTTGATGATCCCTTTGTGTACTTGATATGTAAATTGTATTCTTTGTGTAAATATCATGCTCAAGGGCCCACATGTACTTAACTATGTATTACAATTTGGGTATCAAGTATAATGGAAATATTTACAGGTAAAATAAGTCTTCCGCTGAACTGATGAATACTTTCTTAGTTGTGTGTATGTTGTGGTTGGATACTGTATCAGATGATCCTGGTAGGTTTGGGTTAACCGGTGTTAATCCGGTCATCGGTCTGGTTCTGGGTGAATGGGGCGTGACAACGGTGGTATCAGAGTGTGATGCTCTATTCCACTCACAGCATACCATTAGACCCCATAGAATCTATAATAGAAAATAGGATTGGGTTAATGTAAAAACTTTAAAGAGATAAAAGCCGAAGAAAGAAAGTAATAAAAATGGTTGCATTTAGATATTGCATTCATGGCATGCGTGAGAGAAAATGAAAGGTTAATTAATTGATGTTATAACCCATCGAGTACGAGTTTGACGAAATTTCGACTGCATAACTGCACAAAATAAGATTTCCAAAAATTTTCACACAAACACCTGATAAACAATAGATATATATATATATATATATATCAATAATCATAATTAACAAAAGACACCATAACTAAACTACACAAGTATTCAAACATACAAATTCATCACAAACCACCATCAAAACACATCATCCCACAAATAAGTCCAGTTATAGAGAAAGTACAAAGAATGAGAAAAGAAAGAAAAAATACAATAAGATCAACATGAAACAGTGAGAAGCTAGTGTAGACGAGCTAAGTCCTCACCGATCATCGCATCGCTATCGTCAATACTACTACTCCGTTCACCTGAGGTCTAGAGTTAACGTTGAGTTGACGGTCGTAGTAGTCGAACCTCGAGTTCACCAGCTATACATCCCTCCAAAGTCGGCCAAAATCTGCTGAAATGGCATTGGCCGTTGTATCCAAGTCCTGGCCCAGTCTGAGAAAGGAATTCTCCAAAGTAACCTGCCTCTCTAGGATGCGTTCCTCCCTAGAAGCACTCTCATCCAGTCTTCTTAACAGCTGATCTTGCCCGTCCTTCAAAGCCCTCATAGTAGACATCATGCCCTCAAAATCATATGCACCACTCTCAGGTGGTGGGGCTCTATGTTGTGGGCCTGCAGCTCTAATGAAGCCAGAATTAGCACCTCTCGACTCATGAGGCATCTCCTCAAGGATGTCCTCATCCACAAAATCATCCTCCCCACCCTGAGGAACATAGTCCTCATCCTCCTCACTAGACTCCTCCTCCATGGGAACATCCTCTCTAGGGGTAGCCCTCCTATCCCTACCTCTCTGAGCTCCTGCTCTCTGAGGTACATCCATAAGAGTGTGGACACCCATCCTCAATAGATTCCCCTGCAAACTTATCCGATGGCATCTTCCCTCCTCACCACTCAGTCCACCCCAAAGAACTCAAAAATCCTAGTGAGGATCCCCATATAGAAATCCTCCATCCTCGGGGTGAGAAATATGGTGCTCCATGGTCTTGAGGATGACGTAAGGCAAGCACAAGTGCTCGCACCCCCCTAAAGCCTTATAAATGCGAAGGCTAAGAAGTGCCATGAAGCCCACCAGTTCGGTGACCTCCTTTGGGGAGCAAGTTGAACTAGACCAAATAGGCAAACACATGAACCTCGGGAAAAATGATGTCTCGATCTGGACGCTCCTGCTGCCACAGATGGTCTCATAGATGTGGTCCGGTGTCTCTGAACTCATGAACGGGCCCATGGGCTTACTCCTGGGAAGACTGTAGAAACGGTGCTCACCTGAAGAAATACCCAAAATACTAGCCAGGGTGTCCACGGTCAGCTGAATGTCCACCCCCTTCACCATACTAATTATTGTATACTCTCCGTACTGGTAGGAAACCTCAAGGTTATAGTAGATTCTACGAACCAGCTGCTCATAGCACGGACAAACTATGTGGAGGATAGACTGCCAACCCAATACGGTGAACCTCTCCTGAAGTTGAACCTTGTGGAAGTCGTCAACTACCATAGTCTTCTCCATCATTACTGACCTCTTCGGAAGGCTCAGCTTGGTTGTTGCCTCTGAATAGTGGAAGAGTTCCTCATCATAGTCGAAAGGATCAATAGGGCGTCCGGTCGCCTGCTGTGGGGTTGGAGAACTAGTCCGCACTCTTCCATTTGAAAGCGGTAGTCTTACCCGAGTAGAAGAGGATGGGTTCCTTGCCCTTGGAGAAGACATCCGCAAGAAAAGAGGAAAAAAATGGTAAGGAAAAAAGGAATAACAAAGGGAATAAATAGATGGGTGAGCAGTAAGAGGAAGCCCCAAAACCCAATTCTCGCAAAACAAAAAATGTGACAAGTGAGGAATAATAGAGAGTCTATGGATGAAATGCCGCCGTACAAGCAGAGATTATGGCAAAACAGCAATGTGACAGAAAAGGCATATATAGCATAGCAAGTAAAGAATGATAGGAAAAATCCCAATTTTCATTGTGCAAGTTCAATCTAAGGAAAAAAAAAAATGAAAAGACTCACAATAGAGTAAAGCTTGAAGCTACAGGTCTAAGATTGAAATGCCATCGTAGTGCAATCAAGAATATGCAAAAACATCTGCAAATAGTCTATTGAGGTCCACAAATATGAAAGGATGTAAAGAGAATCAAAGAGACCCAATACAAAAAGATGGATTTTCATGGGAAGAAATGGGATATCAAACATACGGGACTTTCTATGATCTCTACAGCATGTCAAGTACAAATCAAATATAAGGCATTGCATTTGAGTTATTAATTGGGAAGAAAATAGCAGAAATTGAAGAAATCCCCAAATTTGAGAAAACTAGGGCACAGTTGGGGTTTTCTCTCAAAAAATTGAGAAGTAAATCCTAAAACTAGAAACAAATCACAGAGAAAACATCACATTCACATGAAATCGCTGTTCTATGGAAGGAAACATGGAAAAGAATTGAGATTTTAGACTACTCATGAGTTCTACCCCCAAAGTACATGTTCTGAGAAGAAAATGAGGAAGAAACTTACTTGTGAGTAGAGGAGATGAATCTTCCCAAAACCGCCGGATCATTGAGTGAGATCGCGAGTGGAAGCGTCAAGGAGCTATCAAAAATGCTTGAGAGAGAGAGAGAGAGAGAGGAAGAAATGTGAGAACAATTGATGAACAGGGACTTAAAAGCCTATTTGTATTTTTCACTCGGGTAGGACCGGCGGGCCAACCTGCCCACCGGTGTCAGCCTGTCGGTTGAAGATTTGGACTGGTGGGCCGACCGGCGGCCCAACCTACCCACCGGTGGTAGCCCACCGGTTGAGAGAAAACTTGAAAAAAAAATATAATAATAAAAAGAGAAAGGTGGGGGTATTATTATTATTATTATTATTATTATTACTATTATTATTCTTATAATAATATACCTGGAAAAAAAAGGGGGTGTGTGGATAGCATCATAATTTCGGGATTAATCTATGGCTAGTTGCAAAACCTTCATACACTATAATACCCTATGCATTGGCATATGATTATGTGCCGATATCAATTCTAAGGTGTTTAACCAATGTAGTGTATGATATGTTTCAGGTACAGGGATACGATGGTTCGTACTAGATCCAGTAGCAATGCACGAGGTACCTCGCGTGGTCCTTGTCCGATCGGTCGACCACTGAATCCCAGAAGGTCCCACTCTGTGGGGTAAACCTCACTTCCACAACCTCCAGAGACCTTTGGTCAGGGTGGGGCACAAGGGGACCCACCTATGACTGCACTTTCGGACCCTCCTTATTACTCCGGGGGATGTTGCTACCATAATCCAGCAGTCACAACAGGTTTTCTAGCAACAAATGCTTCAGCAACAGCAAGCATTTATGGCTGCTATACAGTAACAATTGGACCTTTCTCAAACAGGTCAACCTCCCCGGATACTTACTCCATAGGACCCATGAGGGTCTGCACGGGCCACAAGTGGGAGGTACACCTCCAATTCCGCCATTCAGTGTTCCTCCGTATGTGGTGCCCCCTTCATACCCTTACTATCCAGCTTATGCTCCCAATTACCCACTGACGAATAATACGTCAAAGGTAGTGGAGTCATTCAAGAGAAACTTGCCACCTGTATTCTCTAAGGTGGGGAGTGATCCTCTGGAGCCAGACCAGTGGATCCATAAGCTGGAGAAAATATTTGAGGTGATTGAGTGCACTGATGCACAGAAACTTATTTGTGCGGGGTTGCAACTCAAGAAGGAGGCCAACTCTTGGTGGCAAGCCTCTAAGCCCATATTGTTGGCCGCACATCCGGAGCCCACCTGGGAACAGTTCAAGGAGTTGTTCTTGGACAATCATTACCCACGTAGCTTTAGAGACCGCAAGGAGACAGAATTTATGGCCTTAACTCAAGGAGGTAAGACTATTCTTGAGTATCAACAGCAGTTTGAGGGCTTGTTCCATTTTGCCCCTAGGCATATGAGGACAGCTGAAGAAAAGGCTGCAAGATTTCTGACGGGCCTAAAGGCATCCATTGGGTCTGTACTTGAGGTATTAGACTTGACAGACTATGGCCACATTGTGTAGAAGGCCAAGACTATGGAAGATAAGCAGAAGGGAGAACAATCCCTCACACCTGGACTGTGGAAGAGAATAAAGCCATTTCCGGATATGGGCAACTCCTCCAAGGCATACCATGGGTCGTACAGTTCTGGGCCTACATATATGCAGCCCTATAGGCCATCTAGCTACCCTCCTCGACCAGCTGGTGGTTCAGGCTCTGCATCTTTCCGCCCAAACACTAGTGCGGTACTCTCGCCGAGGCCGCCCCGACCTCCATCTTCAACTGGTTAAGTGCAGTGGGGCCCCGCCCCAGTTTCGGCGTCTCAAATCCGTTGCTTTAACTACCATTCCTATGGGCACTATGCTAAAGACTATCGGGTCAGACCAGCCTTACCCTCCAATCAGCCCTCTGCATACCGACCTCCCTTAACTCAGGGGAATCAACCGCAGGGAAGGATGTATGCCCTATCAACTGAGGAAGCTGAGGCCAGCAAGGAAGTGGTAGCAGGTACATTTTAAATTTAAGAATTTCCTTATGTTAAATATTGATGACCTGCTAAAATTATATGCATTGTTACACTAGGTGTCCTATCTATATCGGGCATACCAGCCTATGTTTTATTCGATTCAGGAGCTACACATTCATTCGTATCTAAGAGATTTGCTGAGAAACTTGGTATGCCACCCAGGACCTTAGATCATGGGATGATTGTTAGTACGCCTATTGGTAAAGTTACACAGTTGAAGGAGGTGTATGGGCCATGCCCAGTAGAAATCAGTGAGAAGAAATTGGATGCACAACTCATTAAGTTCAATATGCAGAATTTCGATGTTATACTGGGCATGGATTGGTTGTCGGCTCATCGAGCTAATGTGATGTGTGCTGAAAAGCTAATTAGGGTGACAGATGATGAAGGAAGAGAATTGGTATACCGAGCAGATAAAATGAAACGTGTGAGAAAGGTCCTCGTCTCAGCCCTTCAAGCGGTAAAATTGTTGGAGAGTGGATGTCAGGGCTACTTAGCATCGGTACTTGATGTTGATGCAAGGATTACACCTCTAAAAGAGGTAAAGGTGGTTAAAGAGTTTCCCGACATCTTTCCAGATGATCTGATGCATTTACCGCCTGATAGAGAGTTGGAGTTTGCCATAGACTTGGTTCCTGGAGCAGCTCCAGTGTCTAAAGCCCCATACCAGATGGCACCCGCCGAACTGAAGGAGTTGCAGATGCAGTTGCAAGAATTGTTGGAGAAGGGGTTTATTTGCCTAAGTGTTTCACCTTGGGGTGCCCTAGTATTGTTTGTCAAGAAGAAGGATGGCAGCTTATGTATGTGCATTGATTACCGGGAATTGAATAAGCTAACCATCAAGAACCGGTATTCATTGCCACGCATTGATGATTTATTTGACCAACTGTAGGGTGCCAAGGTATTTTCAAAGATAGACCTTCGATCAGGTTATTATCAGCTCAAGATAAAGAGCGGCGACATACCCAAAACAACATTCAGGACTCGGTATGGTCACTATGAGTTCCTAGTATTATCTTTTGGGTTAACCAATGCACCGACAGCATTCATGGATTTAATGAATCGAGTATTTCACAATGTCCTCGATAAATGGGTAATTATTTTTATTGATGATATCTTGATCTACTCCAAGACAGAAGATGAGCACACATAACATTTGAGAATGGTGTTATAGAGGTTGAGAGAACAACAATTGTTTGCCAAATACAAAAATGGAATTCGGCTTGAGCAAGTTGGATTCTTAGGGCACATAGTGTCTAAGGCCAAATCGAGGTGGATCTTGATAAGGTGAAAGTAGTAGTAGAGTGGGAAAGCCCTAAAAATGTCATTGAAATTAGAAGCTTCTTGGGTTTGGCTGGATACTACCGGCGCTTCATTGAGAATTTTGCTCGGATCTTAGCACCAATGACTAAGTTGACAAAAAAGGTGTGAAGTTTGACTGGTAGAGGAATGCGAGACAAAGTTTTGGAGTTGAAGAAGAGGTTGTGTCGGCCCTGTGTTGACCATCCTCAAGGCAATGTGGAATGACGACATATACATCTAAAGTTGGGTTGGGTTGTGTTCTCATGCAACGCTGAAAGGTGATAGCGTATGCTTCTCGACAACTAAAGGAGTATGAGAAGAACTACCCCACTCATGACTTGGAACTAGCCGCAGTCATTTTTTCCCTTAAGATTTGGCGACATTACTTGTATGGGGAGAAGGCGAGATATACGTGATCAAAAAAAGCCTTAAGTATTTTTTCACTCAGAAGGATTTGAACATGAGGTAGAGGAGATGGCTTGAGCTCATGAAGGATTATGACTGCGACATTCAGTATCATCCCGACAAGGCTAATGTAGTGGCAGATGCGTTGAGTCGGAAGGCATAGACTGTGTCCCTCTCATACTTAGCAGTCAGCCCACCACTTGTACGGAAGGCGACGCTAATGGATGAAGCTCTCTTATATGAAGGAGCAACCTTAAAGTTTGAACGTCAACCAGAAAACCTTAAATGGTTTACGGTATCCTTGGCGGCTCTACAGGTGCATCCGACTATCAGGCAAGAGGTAATAATGAAACAACCTTTGAATCTTGAATTGCAGCGGATCAGAGTTAAGGTTCAAGATCAAACAATGAACGACTTAGATTTTGTTTTAGCCAGTGATGGGGCAATGATGTTTTGAGGCAGATTGTGTGCACCCGATGATTTGGATATACAAGACAAGATAGTGCAAGAAGCACATAGCTCCGAGTACTAGCTCCACACAGGAAGTACAAAGATGTATAAAGACCTCAAACAAAATTACTGGTCGCCAAGCATGAAAGTCACAATAGCTCTATATGTAGCAACTTGTCTTACATGCTAGAAGGTAAAAGCTGAGAGGCATCGACCTTATAGTACTCTTCAGCCACTCCCAGTACCAGACTGGAAGTGGGATAGGATTATAATGGACTTCGTCACCGGACTACCATGCACACCTAAGGGGATGGACGCGATATGGGTGATCATTGATTGGCTTACTAAGACTGCTCATTTCATTCCCATCAAGACCAAGATCTCTATGGACAAATTAGCACAACTTTATATGGATAACATAGTGCGCTTGCATGGAGTGCCAGTGAGCATTGTGTCAGATAGAGACCCAAGATTCACTTCAGATTTTGGAAAAGCTTCCAAAATGCCTTAGGATGATCAAGTGAATTTGAGTATTGCCACCTACGCATGATGGTCACAGAGCGAACCATCAGATATTAGAAGACATGCTCAGGCATGTACAATGGAAATGTGTAGTTAGGAAGAATATATACCCCTTATGGAGTTTGCCTATAACAACAGTTACCAAGCTACAATTGGGATGGCTCCGTATGAGGCATTGTACGGTAGGAAGTGCAGGACTCCTCTGTATCGGGATGAGGTAGGTGAACGCCAAATGTTAGGACCTAAAATGATACAGATGACTTGTGACAAGGTCGATGTTATTCGAGAACAGATTAAAGCCGCTCAGTCTCGTCAAAAGAGCTATGCAGACACCCACAGAAAAGACATTGAATTTCAGCCAAGAGAAAAGGTGTTTCAAGATCTCTCCTACTAAGGGTTGAAAAGATTTCATGAAAGGGAAGTAGAGCCCAAGATACATTGGCCCATTTGAGATCTTAGCCCGGGTTGGCTCAGTAGCCTACATGCTTGCTCTGCCACCTTCACTCGAGGATGTCCATAACGTATTTCATGTATCCATGCTGAAGCAATACGTTCATGATCCATCTCATGTATTACCCGTGGAACCAGAATATCTAGAAGCGGATATGACCTATAAAGACTAGCCAGCTAAAATTTTGGACCGAAAGGTGAAAACCCTTCGCAACCGCTCCATTTCCTACGTAAAGGTGCGATGGGCTAATCATTCACTTGATAAAGCATCTTGGGAGAAAGAGGATGAAATCCAAGCCAAGTACCTACATCTTTTCGAGCAACCAGGTATGCCAATTTCGAGGATAAAATTTTCAGAAAGGGGGGATTAATGTAATACCCTACTTCTTAAACCCGGTCTGATTACACGGTTGACCCGGTTTAACCATGTAAGACCCGAACTGGAGAGGTTTAAGGTGGGTTCCTTATGGACCATGATGGTAAGGGTGACTTTGAACACCGGCTGGCCAGACAAGTCCGAGTCAGTGCCAGAGGAGACGGGTGTACCCAAGCCGTGTACATGCACATATCATAAGGCCATGTATGGATAAAGCAGGTATGTAGCCGTATCTTAAAGCACATACGTATAATATACCTTATGCCGAGAGTGAGATTCGTGCCGAGAGTCGAATTCCGTCAAAATCCCACTTGGTGACCAATTTTCAGCCCTCAAGTGGGGTCACAGTGGCGATCCCCACCGAGTGACCCACCCATGAGGTTACAAGGTGTTTTAAAAAGTATAAATAGCTATCATTATGTTTTTTTTCCTTTTTCTCATTTATGACACTCGGGCGTTTGGTGAGAAGAGTAAAGAGGAGAGAGAAAAGAAGGGAAAGAAGAAGAAAAGGGAAGGAAGAGGAAGAAGAGATGGATTTCAGTGGCGTCGAGGTTTGCTCTTCCCATTCCGATGCCAGAAGAGTGATCTCCAATACGAGATCTACGTTTAGAGGTGAGCAAAGGCTAGGTTCCTTAAACTTTCACCATACCCAAATGAAACCCTTGATTTGGGTAGAGTTTCTTGAGGTCTAGTAAATCCCCCTTGAGATGATGAATCTAAGGTTTAATAGATGGTTTATGTGTTGATTTTGAAGGACTTGAAGGAGTGTTTCCACGGTTGGAGGAGCATTGGTGATTTGAAGTGATTTTGGGGTCTTTGAAGGAGTTCTTGGGCAAAAAAGGTAAGATGGTTTCCATTCCTTAAATCTAACCTAGATCTATGTTAGAACCATCTTATGAGACCTTGAATGTGTGGAGAATGGGTTTGAAAAAGCCCCATTTGATTCCCCAAAGGTTAGAAAAAGTTTAGAAAAAAATGGCATTTTCCCGCCAAGATCGGTGGGCCAAATGGCCCGCCTGAGGGCACCAGCCTGAGAGGGCAGACCTCCGGGGCCAACTGAAGGGCCCAATCGGTGGGCCGACCGGTGGGCCAACCTGCCCATCGGTCCTAGTTGGGCCCTTGGGGCCAACCAGTGGGCGGATCGGTGGGCCAACCTGCCCGTCGATCCTAACAGGGCCCTCGGTGGGCCAACCTACCAGCCGGTCAGGACCGTTGGGTCTGACTGGTGGGTCATGACAGGTGGGCTGTCCGACCCACCCGAGAGGCTCCCAACGTGATTTTTTCGTCCGAATGGATCCAAAACGGACGTGCGACCTTCTTTTAGGATTCTAAACATGATTTTGTCACCAAATCTTGTTAGTTTTGACCTTAAAGTGGTGAAATTCTAACCCCCATTCACTCATGATAGGTTCACCAAATCTTACGCTTCTCGCACCGGATCTCACCCGTACCAGGCGTGAGTCTTTGTACACTACAGGTAAGTGGGGAGAGGATGTTTGGCCTTGTTTCAAGGCTTATTTGGAATTCATCTAATTGTATCTAGACTAGCCATGTCATCATGCAAATGCTATGTAGCTTAGCCATCTTCATATTTTATGCCATGTGTGCTGTGTTCATTTCTCAATGCTAAATGATGATATGCTTATGTGATGAATGTTGACATTATTGTGCATGATGCATTAATAGACTAGATGTCATTGTTGGCTTGGACACGAGTGCTGGTGGCCCGTGGAATGGGATGCGGTGGTACTATGCAATCGTACTATGTCATATAGGAGCATCCGGTTTAGGATTATCATATTCCCATGCTACGATCCTTCCCAACAGGGGTTGAGGTGTTGGGTTACCATTTGGGGGGAAGCAGTGGTCGTGATTATCAAGTCACTGTGGCAGTTAGACATACGCCTGGCTGGTCATTAGGATAGTCGGCAACCCCAGTGGTATATTCAAGAGGGCCAATCGCATCGCTTTAAATTACCGAGTCAACACCTTTATTTCTATCATTTACTTTATGTTGAGAGCCGTGGTCGGCATGTTTTACTTTTCTGAATACTCACGATGGGCCTTCTCTGATAGCCTTATGGGCATATCGCGGGATGGAGTTCGCGACTCGTACCTGGAGTATATGCGCACTGTGGTTATAGTAGCACTAAACCAAGGACTTAGTAATGTTGTTTAGGTGGATGTGATTAAAAAAGAATTGCATAGTATATAGTGCATATGGTTGTGATTTGTTGTGTGGACTGCTGTGTGGTCCTTCTTTTCACTTACTGAGCTAGTGAGCTCATCCCACGTGTGCACCTCTTTTAGATGATTTTGCTGTCATCAACCGAAAAGACGGCTCGGGCCTCAGCTTGAATTCTAAAAGGATTGGTGGGTCCCCGAGGAATTAGATCATGACACGGATTGCTCATGCGTAGGGTCAGGTCGCAGACCACGCCTTTGATATCGAAATGAGCTTTCATCTGTGATACCGAGCTGAGCTCTTCTTCTGATACCGAGCTGAGCTCTACCTTTTGATACCGAGCTGAGCTTTACCTTTGATGCCGAGCTGAGCTCTACTTTGATACCGAGCTGAGTTGTACCCTTTGTGTTTTTTATGATCCCTTTTGTGTACTTGATATGTAAATTGTATTCTTTTTATGTAAATATCATGCTCAAGGGCCCACATGTACTTAACTATGTATTACAATTTGGGTATCAAGTATAATGGGAATATTTACAGTAAAATAAGTCTTCCGAACTGATGAACGCTTAGTTGTGTGTATGCCTGGTTGGATTGGACGATAATCCGTAGGTTAGGTTAACTGTTAACTCGTCACCGTCTGGTTCTATGTGAACGGGGCGTGACATACTAGGCTAGTGAGCTCACCCCATGTGCACAACTCTTTTAGAAGATTTTACAGGTTACCTGCTGGGAGATTAGGAGTCGGGCCCCATCGTAGAGTTTTCCTCTGAGGACTGGTGGGTCCCTGATATGTTCGAGCACGAGGCCGATTGCACATGTGAGGATTGTTCTACAGGGCTACATGACTCCTGTGTGATTCTTCTAGATTATTTTGATGTATTCCTTTTTGATGACTTGATTCTTAAATTGTTATATTTTTGTGTATATATCATGCCTTCAGGCCCAAATGTATATTACCTTTATAACTTAATATAGGTATCAAGTATTTGGGATATAATTACTAGTATTATTATGAACAGGTCTTCCACTGAAAATATAGGTTTGTCTTAGTTTAGTAGAGGTATGCTATGTTACAGTTATTGCATTGTTGATCTTGGTAGGTTTGTGAGTTAACCGGTGTTAACTCAGTCACTGGCTCGACTTTATGTGAGCGGGGTGTGACAACGGTGGCATTAGAGCGTGATGCTCTATCCGCCACAAAGATAATGCTTAGACCCCATAGAAACTATAGTAAGTCTGGGGTGGGTGAAGATAAATGCCTTATAAAAAGTTAAAAAGCCTTAATTTAAATGTAAAAATTTGTAACATTTGCATTCATGGCATGCATGCATTGATAGTATGAATTCTGGTTAACTAAAATTGAAATTTTCATAATTAAATGTACTTGTTAGTGAAAATTTTAACAAAATTTTAGCAGCATAACGATGTAAAATGAGAAAACGAAAAATTTTCAAACATAAAACCTGATAGACATTAAGAATAATAAGATAATAATATATAGTGACCGTGTTAGCGACCATCAAACCATGTAGTTTAATATAAGCAAACCATTCAGAAATTTATAATTACTATCAAAATCACAATTCAAACTTTAAGTACACATAAAATAAATTACAAAATAGATGGCAGATGCTATCATTGCTTAAAGCTATACCAGTCCGATAATGCAAGTAAAGAAGGAAAGTCAACTATGAAACCCAAAATAGTTAAGACTGTCAAATAAAGCTAAAAATTCAAATAAGAATGACAAGTAACTGGTCAGAAGAGGGTAATAGGCCATTAGCCTAAAACACTACTCAAAGTCATCGCTAGAGACATCGAAAGGCTCTCCTAAGTGAACCCTGGAGTCTATGTCGAGACGCTTATCCCAATGAGTGAATCAATCGTGGAGGCACACACCACTCTCCTCTGTACATATCAAACATCCATAGAGATCACCCTAGAAGAGTGGTACATATCCCAAGTGAGTCACTGAAACTTGGACTCTATCTCTCCAAACTACCTCTACATCTGGAGATTTCTACCTGTGTTCTCATCCACTCTTCTGAGAAGCTCCTACTCCCTGGCCACCTCTCTTAAGGACCTCAGCTCTGATAGGATATCCGGTAGGATAGGTGCCTCAAGAGGGTGGCGGAGTCATGGGTCGGAGCCAAGCACTGGAATGTCTGGGCCACTAGCTCGCTAATTTGAAACGCCAACTCTATGGAAAGCTGGATGTTCTGCCCTAGTATCCAAAGGCACCTCCCCAAAACCTCCTCCTCTCGATCTCCTCACGACTAGGTATCCTGTGGAACCCTCCTCCCTGTACGGAAATGACTCCTGGCCATCTCCGGTATACTCATCCTCAACCATGGGCACACCCTCATCCCGCTTCCTCGGTACCTATGGCTCTACCATCAAAGTGTGCAAGTTCATATGCATCAAATTCCTTGTAGAGAACTTGTCGCTGGGACCATTCCTCCTCGTAAAGGTCAACTACGAAATGCTAGAAAACTCGAGTAAGAGCTCCGCCATAGGGTAGGTTGGCATCCTTGGGATGTAAGGCATTGTGATGCATAAAGCTCAGCATGAAGTAGGGGAGGCATAGTCTAGGTACATTGCCCTCAAGGGCAGATAGTAGACAAGCAGATAGGTAGGTGGGCATGAAGCCTACCTGATTCCGGTGACCACTCCTAGAAGCTAGGTTGAACTGCACCAACCTAGCAAATACCCTACCCTCAGAGGAAAAGTCCAACTTGGATGCAGGCCTCACTCGTGAACCACTAATCACCTTATAGATGCTCTCCCGCATGTCTCCTCATCAGCGGGCCAATGCCTGTGGTCCTAGGAGGGCTATAGGGAATATCCCAAAGAGATCCCTAAAATCTCCACTAGTCGCTCACAGAAGGATGATTTCCACACCCTTCACCATACCGATTATAGAAAACTCCCTCCTCCATGGCCTGTGTTGTAGTAGAACTTCCTCACAAAACCCTTGTAACACGGCTGGTCAATGTTGAGGATAGACTCCCAACCAAGGGCAGAAAACCTCCAATAGGTGAATGCGGAAAAGTGCTCCACAATCACTTGTTTTTCTAACATCACGGTAGTGAGAGGAAAGTACTCCATAATGATGCAGCTCTCACACTGTGGAAGACCATCTCATCATAGTTTGATGGGTCCTCCATTCCCTAGATGGAGATGGGGCTAAAGAACTAGACCCCACCTCTTTCTTCTTAGCCTAAGAAGTTTTTTCTTCCTTGATGGCTCTATGATTCCTTGCCTCTTCTTGGTAGCATCCCTAAAATGCGAAGAAGAGAGATAACATGATGTAAAATAAGAAGTCAAAGTATAAGGAGTATCAAGTTGAGACAGATAGTAGAAATGGAATCAAAGAGATGAATATAATGAGCTAGAATAGGATATGGCAGAAAAGTGTTAGGAAATGTGATCTAAGATAGTATTTTACAAATCATCAAACCCGATACCTAAATCGGCAAAGTGAAAATACATAAATAAGAAGGATTAAGGTGATAGAAATCACTAAGTAAACACAAGTGGTGCAAAGCGATGAATGAGATAATGCATATGTGAATGAGGTATACAATGATCCCAAATGAGATGTAGTCTTAATGCATGAACAGTCCAAGAATATATACAATGAATAGATCTATGCAAGAGATAGAATATCCCCATTTGGGTTTAGAATAAGAAATTGAAGGATTTCAAACAAGTATACTAATCAAGTGGGAAATTTTAAATTTGGGAATCTAGCCAAATGGAAGGTTTACATTTCAAATGAAACAACTAATGATGATTCTAATATGCTTGAAGATTTAAGATTCAAATGTAAACAAGGAATCCAAGATTTGGCTAGGTATAAATTTTCCTAATGTAGTTGCCCTCTCTTTTTGGGCAAGTTTATATAAGGGTTTTACAACAATTATGCCATCCAAATTGGGGAAAATTGTAATGGAATGGTTAGTGAACACAATAGAAGTCTAATATTACAATGGAAACAAATAAATTCGTAATGTGGATGCTAGATCGACATAGTGGAGAGAAATGCATAGAAAAAACCCCAAAATTGATGGTTAGGGCATAAAAAGGGGAAGATTTTTCCAATGTTTCCATTTCATGGATCAACTACTTGGAAACCATAATCTAAGCTCTACATTAGCATATAAATCATTTTCTATAGAGAAAATCGAAGAAAAAACCAATGCCCCTATCACATTGACGATTTTTCCATTCAAAAAGAAAGAAAACCCAAAAATTTTAAGAAATAAAGGGTTTATGAATTTACCTTGAAGATGGAATAAGAGAGAAGACAACTCGGATGGATCGTTGAGTCGATTCAATGAGTCGAGTCGTAAGAAATTGCCCAAGGATCGCCCAAAATCTCTTGAGTTAGAATGAAAGGGAAAGGAGAGGAAATAGGTGGAAAACTGGGTTTAAAACCCCTTTATAATGCAGCCTCGAGGAACTCCGATGGGATGAAACCGACAAGGTTTAGCCAACCAGGCCCACCGGTCCTTAGCCAGTCGATTCTGGTAGTGTGGACCCGATTCCACCAATGGGTCCTACATGTCCTGCCTTGGTAGGTTTGAGGGTCATTTTTGAAAATTTATGAGTGTATAGAGGAAATTTGGCCAACACATATAATGAGATACAAATCTAGAGTTTGAATTGTTATATGCATTTTTCCTTGACTGTTTTAAGGATGTAAGTGCACAAGGTTGCGCATTAAAATTTGATCGATTGTGTATTGAGTTGCAATACTAACTCATATGAAATTTTTATGTAAATCAGGTGCACTTAACGATGGTACGCACTAGATCCGAGGGTGTCGCTCGGGGTGCACATCGAGGTACTTGTCCCATTGGTAGGCCACCAGTCAATAGGAGGCCTCAACCTATGGGGCAAGCATCTAACCCACAACCTTAAGAGACAGTCGATCAGAATATGGCTCATGAGAATCCACCTATGGCTACACTTCTTGATCCTCCACCAGTACTTACCCCTGGTGATGTTGAGAACTTGATTCAACAATCAATTCAGAATCTCCATCAGTAGATTCTCTAGCAACAGTAGGCATTTATGACTGCTATGCAACAGTAGTGGTATACTGCACTACTAGGTCATCCTCCTCGGGTAGATATTCCATAAGGTCCAACTAGAGGAATTGGTGTTGGGGCACAGGTTGGAGGTACACCACCTAGCATCACTCCTCAGAATCAAGTTGGAAGTACACCACCCATACTACCTCAGGGTACACCTCCATATATGATGCCACCTCCTTACCCGTACCATCCGATATATGCACCATATTTTCAGCTAATGGCCCATACCACAAGAGTGGTGGATTCATTCAAAAGGAACCTACCACCTACATTCACTAAGGTGGGAAGTGACCCTTTGGAACTGGATCGATGGATCCAAGAGATTGAGAAGCTATTTGAAGTGATTGAGTGCACTGATGCTCAAAAGATTATTTGTGCAGGGTTACAGTTTAAGAATGAGGCCAACTCTTGGTGGTAAGCCCTAAAAGCCATATTGTTTACTACACACCCGGAGCCCACATGGGAACAATTCAATAAGAGTTGTTCTTAGAAAATTACTACCCTCAGAGTTTTAGAGATCGTAAGGAAGTGGAGTTCTTAGCCTTGACTCAAGGAAGCAAGTCTGTCCTTGAGTATCAGCAACAGTTTGAGGCCTTATTCTACTTTACACCCCCTCACATAAAATTAGTTGAAGAAAAGGGCAAGAAATTTTTGAAAGGATTGAAGGTATCTGTTGGCATGATACTTGAGGCATTAGATCTCACCGACTATGCCTTGATTGTACAGAAAGCCAAAACCATGGAAGATAAGATGAAAAGTGAATCATCCCTTACACCTGGAGTATGGAAGAGAGCGAACCCTTATGCAGATTCAGGTGGCCTGAGTAAGAATTTTTGTAGATTATACAGATTTAGTCCTCCATACAAGCAGCCCTACAGGCCATCGGCTTATACTCCTCGACCTGCTAGTGGGCCGGGTGCTGCATCTTCTCACTCGAATACCAGTATGGTACCCATAGCTACTAGGCCACCTCACCCTCCACTTGCTACTGATCAGGCTCAGAGAGCTCCTGCTCTAGTTTAAGCTTTACAGAATCTGCTCTAGTTTAAGCTTTACAGAATCGTTGTTTTAATTATCGTGCATATGGGCCTTTTGCTAAAGATTGTCGAGCTCGACTAGCACTACCAACCAACCAACCTTCTGGATACAGACCTGCTTTGACTTAAGGGAGTCAACCACAAGGAAGGATATATGCTTTATCAGCTGAGGAAGCTAAAACTAGCATGGATGTGGTGGCAGGTACGATTTAATTGAGAATTACCTTCTGGTAAATATTGATGATATGCTATACTTTTGTGTATTGTCGTATTAGGTGTCCTACCTGTATCCAGCATACCAGCATATGCCTTGTTTGATTCAGGGGCTTCACATTCATTTGCATCAAAGAGATTTGCTAAGAAACTTGACATGGCACCCAATATACTAGAACATAAGATGATAATTAGTACACCTACAGGCAAAATTTCAAAGTTAAAGGAAGTATATGGGCTATGCACTGTTGAGATTGGTGGAAAGCAGTTAGATGCCCAACTCATCAAATTCAACATGCAAAACTTTGAGGTTATACTAGGCATGGATTGGTTATCAGCACATCGAGCAAGCATGATGTGTGCTGAGAAGCAGATCAAGGTGATCATTAATGAAGGGAAGAAATTGATATATCAAGCGGATATGACGAAACGGGCTAAAAAGGTCCTCATCTCCACTGAAGCGTGAAGTTGTTGGAAAATGGGTGTCAAGGGTACCTAGCATCGGTGATTGATTTAGATGCAAAGGTCACACCTCTAGAGGAAGTGGAGGTAGTTAAGGAGTTCCCGATATTTTTTAGATGATCTAACTCAGCTACCACTTGACAGGAGCTGGAATTTGCTATAGATTTGATCCTTAGAGCTGCCCCGATGTCTAAGGCTCCGTACAAAATGGCACTAGTGGAATTAAAAGAATTGCAAGTACAGTTGCAAGATCTATTAAAGAAGGGATTCATATGCCCAAGGGTATCACCTTGGGGTGCTCCAATATTGTTTGTTAAGAAGAAAGATGGAAGCTTGATGGGCATTGATTATCGGATTTAAAAAAAGTTAACCATCAAGAACCGATATCTATTGCCACACATTGATGATCTGTTTGATCAACTACAAGGTGCTAAGATATTTTCAAATATTAACCCCAGATTCGGCTATTATCAACTCAAGATAAAGAATAGTGATATACCAAAGACAACCTTTAGAACTCTAATCATTATGAGTTCTTAGTGTTGTTTTCGGTTACTAATGCACTAGTAGATTTTATGGATTTGATGAATCAAGTGTTTCATGATATTCTTGACAAGTGGGTCATTGTTTTCATTGATGATACCTTGATCTATTCGAAGTTAGAAGAAGACCATTTAAAACACTTGAGGATGGTACTACAGAGACTGAGAGAGCAACAGTTGTATGCAAAATTCAGCAAGTGTGAATTTTGGCTCAAACAGGTTGGATTCTTAGGACACATGGTATCTGAAAATGGAATCAAAGTGGATCTGGATAAGGTGAAAGCCATAGTAGAATGGGAAGTACCCAAGAGCGTAACAGAAATTAGAAGTTTATTGGGTTTGGTAGGTTACTATAGACGCTTCATCTAGAACTTTTCTCGGATTTCAACACCAATGACCAAGTTGACTAGGAAGGGTATAAAGTTTGATTGGTCAAAGGAGTGTGAAAATTTTTTTCAAGAGCTAAAAAATCGGCTAGTGTCAGCACCAGTGTTTACTATTGCTAAAGGCACAGGTGGAATGACAGTATATACCGATGCTTTCAAAGTCGGATTTGGCTGTGTACTTATGCAACATGACAAGGTCGTAGCATATGCATCCAGACAATTGAAGGACTATGAAAAGAACTAAATGATCAAGGAGCTAGTAGCAATCATTTTTTCCTTAAAGATTTGCACTACTTGTTGGGAAAATTACAAATATACAAAGGACCACAAAAGTCTTAAATACTTTTTCACCCAAAAGACTTGAATATGAGACAAAGAAGATGGTTTGAGGTTATGAAAGCTTATGATTGTGATATTCAAGATCACCGGAAGGCCAATGTAGGGGATGCTTTAAGCCGAAAAGCTCAAATGGTGTCACTTGCTTATCTAGTGTCACCCGAGCTTGTATAGGAGGCAATATTAATGGATGAAACTCTTTGTATGAGGGAGATTGGAACTAGAGCACCTGGTGATGTCCAAGAGTTGACTATATCCTTGGTAGCTCTCGGTAACTCATCCATCAAGGAAGAAATCATAATGAAACAACCTTTAGAACCCGAGTTGCAAAGGATCGAGAGAAGATTCAAGAGCAAACAATAAATGACCTAGCTTTACATTAGCCGGATGGGGCACTATTGTTTTGGGGTAGATTATTGTACCCTACGAGAAGTAATACAAGAAAAATAGTAAAGGAAGCACACTTCTGAAATTTTTCACCGAAGTACCAAGATGTACAAAGACCTAAAGCAAAACTATTGGGGCCAGCAATGAAGTCCACAATAGCTTTGTATATGCGTTCCTTGTATGTCAAAAAATCAAAGTTGAATTGCATCACCTTTGGCACTCTTCAACCACTCCCAAGACTTGATTGGAAGTGGATAACATTACAATGGACTTCATCAGACTACCACCCACCAAATGAATGGATTCAATTTAGGTGGTAGTTGACAAGCTTACTAAGATAGCTCACTTTCTTTCGATCAGGACCAATTACACCATGGATAAGCTGGCACAACTTTACATAGAGAATGTTGTATGCTTACATAGTGTACCAATGAGCATTGTATTAGACAGAGACATGAGGTTTACCTCCAGATTCTGAAAAAGTTTCCAGCAAGCCTTTGGATCACAATTGAATATGAGTATGGCCTTCCATCCACGACAGATAGATAGTCCGAGCTGACAGTACAGTTATTAGAAGACATGCTCTAAGCCCGTGCCATGGAACTGAGTGGCTGTTAGGAGAAATATATACCTCTTATGGAGTTTGCTTACAACAATGGCTACCAAGCTACAATTGGGATGGCTCCTATGAAGCACTATATTGTGGAAAGTGCAAAACCCTCTATACTAGGACAAAGTAGGTGAATGTCAATGGTTGGACCAGAGATTCATGACATGTGATAAATTCATGTCATTAGAGAAAGAATTAAAGTAGCCTAGTCACGTTAAAAGAGTTATGAATAGTTGTACGATGGAAATGGAATTCCAAGAGGGAGCGAAAGTATTCTCAAAATATCTCCTACCAAAGGCCCAGATTTCACAAGAAAGGCAACCTAAACCGAGATATATTAGGCCATTTGAGATTTTGAAGTGAGTTGGGCGTAGCATACATGTTGGCAATACCACCTTTCCTCAAAGGTTTTACAATGTCTTTTATGTATCCATGTTGAAGTGGTATGTTCAAGATCCATCCCACGACGCCTATGGAACCGAATACTTAGAAGGATATGACATATGAAGAACATCCGCTAAGATATTAGATTAGAAGGGAAACTCTTCAACCGTTATCGCTTTTAGAAGATTCGTGGTCCAACCACCGATCGAAGAGGCATCTTGGGAGAAAGAGGATGATATTCAAACCTTTTATCCTCATCTTTTCGGACAACCAAGTACTATAATTTCGGGATAAATTTTCAAAAGGGGTAATGTGATACCCTACTTTCTAAACGGTCTAATTACCCATTGACTTGGTTTGATCATATAGGGCTGAATCGAGAGAACCGAATAGGTACCATATGAAATATGGTAGTGGGTGATTTTAAAACCCTGGTTCCCCGACATGACCGGGGAAAGTGTAACCCAAGCCTTGCACTTGCACGCACCACAAGGCCATGTACAAAAAGTAAATGTATTGCTAGTATTTGTGGGTGCCAACGTAATCTAATATTATGGGAGAATTTCCATCAAGCCCACCGAGATAGCCTATTGAGATTTACCCACCGAGAATAGAAGATATTTTGGGGGCCCAAGTAAAAAGAGGTGACATTAATTGTCTTTCCCTCATTAATGATAGTTGGTGGGTGGGAGAGTAAAGAAAGAGAGAAAGAAGAAGAAAGGAAAAGAGGAAGAAGAAGAAGAAAAGAAGAAGGAAAATCCCATAGAGCTTCACCAAAGGGGTCTTAGTATTTTGAGCTCGGATTAATGATCACTGTTGAGATCCTCGATTTGAGGTAGGTATACACATTCCAAAGATTCTTAGAAAAACTCCTTTCTTAAACCCTCTTTTGATTTTCGAAAGAACCCAATTGATCTTGCTAATCCTATTTAGATAATCAAATTTAAGATCTAATGGAAGGTTGTATAATGATTTTGAAGGATTTGGAATGAGTGTTGGTGAAGATCTAGAAGGGTTTTGGAAAAAAAAATTTGGGAGGTTTCTTGAGAAAGAGGTAAAATTTTTTTCTTTTGTTTGTTTTCTTTTGAGGAAAGATTTGCCTTGAGGTGATTTGAGTCTCCGATCACCCCAAACAAGTTCCCTATGCCAAAGAAAAGTCGGGAAGATGTTGGAAGAATTTCCCAAGACCGGGGGTATTTTAGCCCACCTGCCTTGGTTCTAACCCCCGATTTCCCCCGAACTCGTTTTGGGCCGGTGGTGTTGAAACTGGGCAACAAGCCCACATGTCTTTGGCTCTAACCCCTGCCTTTCCGAATTCCCTTAATTGGTCCAAATTTGATGGGTGACCCCATTCATGATTCTAAACCATTTTAGTGTTCAAATTTCCCAAAATAGTGAAATGATAAACTATTATGTTTATGATAGGTTACACTCAATATACGCCATTCCACACATCGAATCTTTTTGCACCTAGTACAAGCACCATGTATATATACAAGTAAGTGGGGAGGGACTTTGATTTAATTTTAAAATATTATGAATCATTTAACATGTGTTAGTCTAGCGATGTAATCATATCATTGTGTGTAGACTAGACATCACATATGCCATATCAATTTATGTGCATTTACATAACATGCTATGCTTTACTTTGTTAATATCCTTTATGTCTTGTTGTAAGTGATGGAAGAATTTCATTTGGACATGATGTATATGCTATATTAGATGCCATAGTTAGCTTGAAAACGAGTGCATGGTGGCTCATGGAATGGGATGCGACGCTATTGGGTAATCGTATATGCTTATATAAATGTTAGGAAGTGATTTACCTTTATGCTACTAACCCTTTCCAAAGGGGTTTGTTTACGTGTCGGGGATCATTGGGGTGAAGCATCGGGTTACGGCTGTCAAACTCCTGCAGCGGTTAGAAATACAGATGAATGATCACTAAGACAGTCGGTAACCCCAGTGGTATATTTAGAGGGCTAATCATACTGCTTTTATTTCGGGTGGAGTCACCCATTTACTTTCTGGCATTTAAATTTGCCAGAGGTTGACGTATTTAAATTTCGATGCCAACGGTGGGCCTTTCTATGATCCTATGGGCATATCTTGGGATGGGGATGCCGCTCGCACTGGACATAGGGCCACTATGGTTGTGAGTAGCATATAACCTATGACCTAGTAATGTTGTTAGGTTAATAGGTTAAAATGAATTGCATATAGGCGCATTTGTGTTGTGACTGTTTGTGTGGTTTTCCTTGTGCGGTCTTCCTTTCCACTTACTAGGCTAGTGAACTCATCCCACGTGCACAACTCTTTTAGGTGATTTTACAAGTTACCCGCCTGGAGATCAGGAGCGGGGCCCCATTATGGAGTTTCCCTCTTAGGACTGGTAGGTCCTTGATGTGTTCGAGCACAGTGCCTATTGCACATGCGAGGATTATGCTGCAGGGCTGCAATGAATCTTGTGTGATTCTTCTAGATTATTTTGATGTACTCCCTTTTGATGACTTGATGCTTAAATTGTTATATTTTTGTGTGTATATCATGCTTTCGGGCCTAGATGTATATAACTTTTATAACTCCATTTGGGTATCAATTATTTAGGATACAATTACTGGTATTATTATGAACAAGTCTTCCACTGAAAATATAGGTTTGTCTTAGTTTAATAGAGGTATGCTGTATTGCAATTACTGTATTATTGATCCTGGTAAGTTTGTGAGTTAACTGGTGTTAACTAGGTCACCGGCTCGACTTTGTGCAAGCGGGGTGTGATAGGGATAATTCTTCTCATACTCCTTCAATTGCCTAGATGCATACGCCACTACCTTTCCGTGTAGCATAAGAACGCAACCCAGCCCAACTCGAGGCATTCGTGTAGACTGTCATTCCACCAGTACCTTCTAGTGTCGTCGGTACTGGGGCTGACACCAATCGTTTCTTTAGTTCCTGACTATCTTCACACTCCTTTAACTATTCAAATTTCACTCATTTTCTAGTCAACTTGGTCATTGGGGCGGCGATTCGAGAAATTTTGCATATAATTGTTGTTCTCTCAAATCTTGAAGCACTATTTGTATGTTTGTGCATGCCCCTTTTCTCGCTTTCGAATATCAAGATGTCATCAATGAAAATGATGACCCACGTTCAAGAACATCATAAAGTACTCGATTCATCGATCCATAAAGGTAGCGGTGCATTGGTTAAACCAAAGACAGACTAGGAATTCATAATGACCATATTGGGTCCTAAAAGCCGTATTAGGTATATCGCTACCCTTTATCTTGAGCTGGTAATAACCAGACCTAAGATCAATCATTGAGAATACTTTAGCACCTTGCAACTGATAAAAAGTCATCTATGTGGCAATGGATATCGTTCTTGATGGTTAATTTGTTCAATTCTCAATCGATGCACATACGTAAATTCCCATCTTTCTTCTTGACAAATAGAACTGGGACACCCCAAGGAGAAACACTTGGGAATATAAACCCTTTCTCTAACAAATCATGTCACTGAGTCTGTAACTCCTTTAACTTGGGTGGTGCCATTCTGTACAGAGCTTTAGACACTGGTGCCGCTCCGGGAACCAAATTAATGGCAAACTCTAACTCCCTATCAGTCGGAAGCCAAGTTAGATCATCTGGAAAGGCATCAGGGAATTCCCTAACTACATTCAATTCCTCTAATGGTGTACCTTTGCTTCTACATCTTGTACTGGAGCTAGGTAGCCCAGAAATCCGTCTTCTAATTACTTTACCGCCTGTAATGCAGAGACAAGAATCTTTCTAGGTCATTTTATCTTATCCGCTTGATACACAAGCTCTTTACCATCGTCACTCACCCCTTTAATTTGCTTCTCTACTCACATGACATTTGCCTATTGAGTAGATAACCAATCCATGCCCAATGTAACATTAAAATTTGATAAGTTGGGCATCCAGCTTGTTCCCACCTATTTCAATAGAACATGGCTCGTACACTTCATTCAACTGTGCTACCTTACCCGTAGGTGTGCTAACAATCAATTTACTTTCTAAAGTCCTGGGTGTCATGTCAATCTTTCTAGCAAATCTTTTAAATATAAAAGAATGCGATACACCAGAATCAAATAATATATAAACCAATATACCTGAGATAGATAGGGTACCTGATATGACATCGGGGCTTACCTCAACCTTTTCAGCTAATAATGCATACATTCTTCCTTGAGGTGGACCACCTTAAGTTAAGGTAGGTCTATAAATAGGGGGCTGATTCTACACCACAGCCGGCTGGTATACGCAATCCTTTGTAAAATGCCCAAGTGAATGGTAAACATAGCACCTGTTCTGAGAGGCTAGACTGCACCGGGCACTCGATCCGACCGAGTAGTAGGAGGATGAGGTGGCTATGGATCCATAGGCGGATGCTAGTCTTGGGCAAAAGAGGTAGTAACCATCGCCTAATCAAGCATGTAACCTAATGACTTATAGGGCTGCTAATATGATGGACTTAGTTTATGGACCACGAAACTTTTATTCGATTGCTTAAATCAAAGGGATTGATCGCTTGAGTCATATAGTGGAAAATTCTCCTTCGCTTGTCTTCTTAGTCTTGGCCTTTTGTACAATTTGAGCAAAATCAATCAAGTCCATAGCCCTTAAAATTGTGCTAATAGATACTTTTAGCCCTTTCGAAATTTCTTTACCTTTCCCTTTGTCGCTTTCATGAGGAGGGCAAAGTAGAAAATTCTCAAACCCAGGGGTACTAAGGATGGATTTATTTCTCACAAAGCCGAAATTCAGTTTTCATTCTCTCAAGTGGTAAAATTTGATAAGAACAGCTTAAACTGTCCCAAGTCGGTTCCGATGAGTTTCACCAAAATAGGCTTAGAAGCCTTCTACCATGAATCAACTTCATTTCTTAACTATTACCCAAAGAAAATGAGCTTTTGAGGTTCCAAATTCTATCACCTCAAATAACTTTTCCATTTCTTGGATCCACCATCCACAGAGGATCACTACCCACCTTGGTGAAGATAGGTCGCAAGTGCATCTTAAATGAATCCACCAGCCTTGCAATAGTGGCTACTGGTGGATAATATGGAGGATAAGCGGGTAATATTGATACGGGTGGCATCATATGAAGGAGTGCCATGAGGAGGAAACCGGGAGTAACCCTGTGTGGAGTACCCGGTTGGTCCGTGGTGGTACTACGGTAATACACTCCTTGGTCTCAATAGGCGATGCCAAGGAGAAGCACCCCGCTTGGACTCCAACACCGTGACAATAGGAGGATCTTGTGGGAAAGGTACCCCATGAGGTTGCCGAGCCATAAGAGGGTGCAATTGTTTTGTATAGCATAAGAAAGTCGTTGTTGTTGGAGTAGTCATGGGAATGCTTATTGTGATTGGGATAAGAGCAAACATCATTGGGAGTAACAATAGGAAGAGGATCCGAATCTCATTGTATGTGAGCCCTCAATTTTATCTTCTTGTCTAGGACTTACCGTGGCCAGGTTCTCGAGGGTTGGGTGGCGCCAACAGACAAAATCACATGGGGCACCTCTATTACTTCCATATTTAGTAGACCATGATGCTTTGTACCTGGATTGCATCAAGATTTGGTATAATTTATTGCCACATTGGTTTCATGTAGGCACAAGATCAAATCACATCATGCCTCCCATTACGCAATCGTAGTGCATTTCATCATCATAGCACGCATTCCACACATTGAGTTCCATATGGTATTGCACTTATTTCACATAGGTATATAAAAGATTAATTGCACATCAAATCATAATTCACATAAGAATGGGTTCTAAAGGTTTTAAAATCAAATCCCCAAAAATGGAGATTTTCCCAAAACCATTAATCGGTGGTGGTGACCCACCGTCTTGTCGCGATTTTTGTTTTAAGGGCAAAAAGCCCTTATTTTTAAAAATTTTGATTTCCCTCCCTCTCTTCTTTAAATCACCCAAGGTATCCAAGTGAAGGATCTAGGTGCCCTTTGCAAGCCCTACCGGCCCGATCGATTTCAAGCTTCTAAACTTAGTTCTCCATATCAAGTGGGTTTTTTCTTTCTTTTTGAGATTTCGGTTACTTTATTTCAATAACCTCAAAACTTCATTTTCATAATTTTCTCCAACAAAATTGAATGTAATATGTGAATGTGATACTTACTTCATGAATCTCTACTTTAATCCTCCATATATGTCATATCTAGGATTTGATAACCCTATCTTCCTAAATTTTTGTTGTTTTAGGTTTTCCCTTTTCCTTTTCTTCCTTGCACAATGTAAGATTGAATAAGTCTAATTGCTCATATTTGATTGCACATTAGTGGTAGGAATGCTATATTGTACATATGTGTCACTTTTCACACTTTGGCATGAATTTCCCCATGTCTAGGTTAGTGTTCTTGGGGAAATTTTGGGGCTTTCACTTGTTTGACCTCAATATGCCGATTACCCACATTTTTCATGAATTTAAACCTTTCCTCATATGTTATTGCCAACAATTTTTCCTAAATGCATTTGATATGCAATTTGTGCTACTTTTGTGAAAATTTTCATTTACTCTTTTTGGAAAATTTGTCAACCTTCAAATGATCGGCAACCTTGGTATTTACATGTATCCATGCCTTAAATAATGTCTCCATTTCTTATCTTATATTTCGAATTACCTCAAAAACAAAGTTCTATAATGTTCATTTATCCACATATGGTACTTGTCACACCCGCTCACACGAACGAGCGGTGACCGAGTTAACACCGTTAACCCAAACCGCCAGATCATCGACATCGATTCCACCACAAAGATACGACTCTAACATAAGTTCATCGATCACGGAAGACTAAGTTTTACTGAATAAATCCATATACTTGATACCCGAATGGTGATACAATAATTATATACATTTGGGCCCGGGCATGATATATACACAAAAAGAATAAAATTCAAATATCAAGTATATACAGAAATCATCAAACCATCGAGTACAAACTTTTGATGGCCGGAGCTCACTTTCCAAGGGTGGGCCCCAAACGGATCATATAGAAGAGCTCACCGCCTCAAGTGGAGCTCAAGACGGCCTCGTAACCGCCCGAGAAACTCTCACACAGCCCCAGGTTTAACTCCTCGGGGTCCACCCCTCTTCGAAACTCGATGGGACCCACCCCATGCTCCTCGATGTATGACTTGTAAAATCATCTAAAAGGGTTACACGGGATGAGCTCACTAGCTCAAGAGTAGAAAGATGGACCACAAGAGTCCACACATCACAACACATCATATGCACTACATGCCTTATACATTTTAAATCACATCCACCTAAGCAACATTACTAAGTCTTTGGTTTTAGTGCTACTACAACCACAAAGGCGGGATATTCCAGGTACGAGCGGAACTCCCCCCGGACACGCCCATAGGGGGTGAGAAGGCCCACCATGAGTACTTGAAAAAGTAAAGACAATGGCGTCCACCGGCACTCAACAAAAATGTAAATGACTGAAAATAAAGGTGCCGACTCCAGAATTTAAAAGCAAGACGATTGGCCCTCTTGAATGTACCATCGTTGCCGATCTCTACATGACTCGTCAAGGAATGTCTAACCACAAAGGTCCAACAACCGGACCCGCTTCCCCCAAATGGTAACCCAACACCTTAACCCCGTTGGGAAGGGTCGGACATGGTGAGAATCCAAACCGCATGCCCTATATGACAATAGTACGATCAAGATAGTGCCTCCGTGTCCCATTCCACGGGCCACCAATGCATTCGCTTTCCCGATACGCATCTAGTCTATCAATGCATTATGCACCATGATGTCCACATTCAACATATAAACATCTCATTCAATTGGCATTTGAAAAGTAAAATAGCACATATGCACATCAATGTGTGGAATGACTAATCTAATAGCATATTCATGATGACAAGACTAGATTAGATATAATTAAATGAATGCCAAACAAATGCCTTGAAACAAGGCCAAACGCCCCTCCCCACTTACTCAGAAGGCAAAGGATTCCTGTCGGTACGGTGAGATCCGGAGAATCGGAGGATTTGGTGAACCAACATAATTGAGGGGTTAGTACTTCACCATTTTAGAATCAAAATCAATGAACCGATGTCAAAATCGTGTTTAGAACGCCAAAAGAAGGTCACACGTCCGATTTGGGTTCGACGGACATAAGGATCACCTTCGGGCCACACGGGGCGAAGGGGTCATTTACCCACGGTCTTACCCAGGTGGGGACCGCGGTAGGGGCCCCCGGTAGTACCCCGGTGGTACCCCGAAGGCCGGGACCCCTTGCTAGATCCAGGTGGGCCCCTTGTACCGCAGTGGTACCCCTTGGGCCCAAGGCCCCCCGCCTCGTGGGTACCCACATGTTAGGAGCCCAAGTTGTACCCACCGGTCTTCGGAAAGACACCTTTCCCCCATTTTCTCCATTCTTTGGGGAATCAAATGGGCCCCCACCCATTCTTCACACCTTCAAGGTCCTATAGGATGGTTCTAACCTAGATCTAGGTTAGATTCAAGTGAGGGAAAACCATCTTACCTTCTTTGCTCAAGAACCTTCAAACCCTCCAACCACTTCAAACCCACAATGTTCCTTCCACCTTGTCAATATCTCTTCAAATCCTTCAAGATCAACACATAAATCATCTATTAAACCTTAGATTCATCATTTCGAGGGTTTTACAAGATCTCAAGAAACCATACTGAATCAAGGGTTTAAAGCTTGGGTAGTGAATGTTCACAAAACCCAACTTTTCTTACCTCCAACTAGATCTAGAGTTGAAGATCACTCCACCGAAATGGGAAGACCGAGTTGCCCGAAATCCCCTTTCTTCCTCTTCCTTCTCTTCCTTTCTTCCCCTTTCTTTTCTCCTCTTTACTTTTCTCACCAACGCATTTAGGTAATAAATGGAAAGAAAAGAAAATCATAAAGCCTTATATACCATTCCTAATTAAGTGAATAGTTTTTGGTCACCGTGGGTGCACCCACGCCCTACCCACCGAGAGCCAAAATTGGGATTTTGACCGGTTCGACCGCACTAACCCCACCCAAGCATACGATGTAGCATAAGATATACCTTAAAATACGGATATAATACCTGTTTTATCCGACATAGCCTTATGGTAGGTGCAAACCGTTGGGCACCCTGCCTTTCCGCACGGCTCACTTGTTTGCCACCATGTTTAAGGTCACCCGGCCATCATAGCATAGAACCCGCCTAATTTCCTCCCCGCCTCTTCCCGATGGTTAAACCGTTCAACCGTGAAATCGATCGGTTTAAGAAGCGGGATACATTCCCCTTCCAAAAATTTCGCCTCGAAATTGGACTGTTGATCAAAAGATGAGGGACTTGGCTCGATTTCATCCTCTACCTCCCAAGATGCTTCTTCAAGTGAGTGACCACCCCATCGGATCTTTACATAGGAAATGGAGCGTTTGGGGTTTTCACCTTCCGTCCAAAATTTCACCGTTCTGTAGGTCATATCCCTTCTAGGTACTGTTCCACGGTAGTACATGGATGGATCATGCACGTATTTCTTAAAAGATGGATACATGGAATACATTGTGAACATCCCCAAACGAAGGTGGCAGAAAGCATGTAGGCTAAGAGCCAACCCGGATAAGATCTCAAATGGTCCAATGTATTTGGGCTCAACTTCCCTTTCTGAAACCTTGCAACCCTTTAGTAGGAGAGACCTTGAGAAATACTTTTTCTCCCCGGCTGAAATTCAATATCCCTCCCGGTGTCCGATAAGCTCTTTTGACGGACGAAGCGTTTAATCCGTTTCAATAACGCCGACTTTGTCACAAGTCATTCAGATATCTCAGTCCTAACATTCGACGCTCACCTACCTCATCCCAATAAAAGGAGTTCTACTTTCCCATATAACGCCTCATATGGAGCCATCCCAATTGTGGCTTGGTAACTGTTATATGCAAACCCATAAGAGGTATATATTCTTCCCAACCGCCACTATCTCCATTGCACATGCCCCGAGCATGTTTCTAATATCCGTATGGTTCCCCATCACCATCCTCTGGGGTGAAAAGTGTACTAAATTCAGTTGTGATCCCAAGGCACCCGTAAGCTTTTCCAAAATCAAGTGAACTTGGGTCCCTATCCAAAAATGCTCACCGGCACTCCATGTGCGCACTATGTTGTCCATGTAAAGTTGGCTAGTTTGGTTGGAGAACTTGGTCTTGATAGGAATAAAATGAGCGCCTTGGTAAGCCATCCACGATCACCCATATCGGCCCATTCCCTTAGGTGTACTTGGTAGTCCGTGACGTCCATTGAAATTCTTTCCCACTTCCATTCTGATCGGGAGTGGTAAGGGTACCATAAGGTCGATGCCTTCACTTTTACTTTCTCGTAAGACAAGTCGCCACATATAAAGCTATGGTGACTTTCATGCTTGGCCAAAGAATTTGTTTGAGGTCTTTATACATTTTGGTACTTCCCGAGGAAGTGAGTACTGAGCTATGTGCTTCTCTCACATTTATCTTGTATATCCAAATCATCGGGAACACAACTGCCTCAAAACATCAATGCCCCATCCCGCTAAAGTAAAACTGGTGCCATTGTTTGGTCTTGAACCTTAACTCCGATCCGTAATTCAGGATCCAAAGGTTACTTCATTATCACCTCTTGTCTAATTGCCGGATGCACCAGAGGTGCCAAGGATCAACCAACCATTTAAGGTTTTCGATTGAGGTTCAAGCTCTAAGGTTGCCCTTCATACAAGAGGGTTTCATCCATTAGCATCCTCGCACAAGTGGTGGTCGCTTATGAGAGCAAACTGGTCTTCCGACTCAATGCATCTCGCCACTACATTAGCCTTGCCGGGATGATACCAATATCCAGCCATAATCCTTCATGAGTTCAAGCCATCTCCTCTCCTCATGTTCGATCCTCCGGTGAAGAAGTATTTCGTGCTTTTGTGGTCACCAGATATCTCACACTTCCCCATACAAATAATGTCGCCAGATCTTAAGGGCAAAAATGATCATGCTAGTTCCAAGTAATGAGGTAATTTTCTCATATTCCTTTAGTTGCGGGATGCATACGCTTATTACCTTCCCGTGTTGCATGAGAACACAACCCAAACCAACTTTGGCATCGTAGATTATTCCACCGGCCTCGTGAATAGTCCAAAGGCCACCAACCTTTCCTTTAATTCCGGAAGCTTTCTCACATTCCTCCCCTAAAATTTCACACCCTTTAGTCAACTTGGTTTGGTGCCGAGATCCAGCAAAATTTCGATGAAACGCCCTAGTATCCACCAAACCCAAGAAGCTTCTAATTTGGTAACATTCTTGGGCTTTCCCATTCCATACGCTTACTTTACGGATCTACTTATTCCGCCTTAGACACTACGCCCCGAATCCAACTTGTTCAAGCCGAATTCACACTTGCTTTACTTGGCATACAATCTTGGTCTCAACCTCCGTAACACCACCCAAGTGTTGAGTGTGCTCCTTCGGTCTTGGAGTAGATCAAGATATCGCCAAAAAAACAATTACCCATTTGTCGAAAGCACATCCCGAAATACTCGATTCATTAGATCCATGAATGCCGCCGGATTGGTTAACCCGGACAACACTAGGAACTCATAACGACGAGTCCTAAATGCTGTTTTGGGTATATCAACGCTTCTTTATCTTGAGTGATAATAGCCGGACCAAGGTCTATCTTTGAAAATACCCGCCCTCGAAATCGATCAAATAAATCTCAATGCGGGCAATGGATACCGGTTTAATGGTTAACTTATTCAACTCCCAATCTATGCACATACCGCTACCATCCTTCTTCTTGACAAACAACACGGGCACCCAAGGTGAAACACTTGGGCTTAATAAACCCTTTTCCAATAGTTCCCCAATCGCATTCGCAATTCCTTTAATTCACCGGGCCATCCTGTATGGAGCCTTAGATACGGAGCTGCTCCAGAGTCAAGTCTATGGCAACCCAACTCCCTATCGTGGTAATGATCGATCATCGGGAAAACATCAGAAACCTTTAACCACCTTTTACTTCTTCTAGAGGTGTAACTCTTGCATCAACATCGAAGAGGATGAAACCCCGACATCCACTTTCTAGCAACTTTACCACTTGGAGAGCGGAGACAAGGACCTTCCTCACCCTTTTCATTGTATCTCGCCGGTATACCCACTCTTTCCTTCGTTATCGTTACCTTAATCAGCCTTTCCGATGATCATATTAGCTCGATGAGCCGACAACCAATCCATACCCAATATAACATCAAAATTCTGCATATTGAACTTAATGAGTTGTGCATCAAAGTTCTTCCCATTAATTCCATCGGGCACGGCCCATAACTTCCTTCAATCGTTTTTACCAAGAGGCATACTAACAATCATTCCATGGTCTAAAATCCCGGTGACATCCCAAGTTTCTACAAATTCTTAGATGCGAACGAATGAGTAGCTCCTAATCGAATAAAACATAGGCCGGTATGCCCGATATGGGTAGGATACCTAGTATAACAATGCAATAATTTCACAGTCATCAATATGAATCATAATGAATTTTTAATTTAAAATGTACCCATACTCAATTTAGCCTCCTTCCTAAGCCGATAGAGCATACATCCTTCCTCGTTGATTCCCCGAGGTAAGGGAGGTCGGGACGCAGAGGGTCGACCGAGGGCAAGGCTGGTCCGGCCCCGCCCGATAATACCCATATGAATGGCAATTGAAGCAACAACGAGATGTCGGAACCGGAGCGGGCCCTCTACACTTGACCCGGGATGGAGGTCGAGGTGGCCTTGGAGCCAGGGTGCCACACTAGTGTTCCTAAAAGAGGTGGAACCCAACCACCAACTGGCCTAGGAGGGTAGCCAGGCCTATAGGGCTCCTATATAGGCCTGTAACTGTATGATCCCGTATGCCTTTGGAGGAATTTCCCATATCTGGGAATGGATTTGTTCTCTTCCATAGTCCAGGTGAGGGACCTGTCACCCTTTTGCTTATCTTCCATGGTCTTGGCCTTCGCATAACTGCCATACTCGATCAAATCCAATACCTCAAGCACGGACCCAATAGATGCCTTTAGGCCCTTTAGGAACCTTGCCGCCTTCTCTTCACCGCCCTCATATGCCTTGGGGCAAATGGAACAAACTCTG
>CM040968.1:13087742-13121997 GCA_022985045.1 Macadamia tetraphylla | reverse complement strand
CCCTCTGCAACCAAGGCGAGGACAGTATTGATCATATTTCCTCAGATGCTCCTTCGCTACTTCTGTCTGGAAATCTTTTACTGACTGCCTTGATGTGAGATAGAAATGCATCAGTCGTTTAATAATCTGATTAGTTGGTGGAAAACAAAGGGAAGAGTAGTAAATCTCAAAACACCTTGGATGATGGGTTTTTCTATTATAGCAACAAATATTTGGTGGGAAAGAAACAGAAGGTGTCACGATAACAGTGCCAGGAATGATAAGCAGATATTTGATTTTAGTTGGCAAGAGCTATGTCTTTGCATAGGGAAGATGAAGGGAGAGGTAAAATCCCCGACTGATGTTATGTGTTGTAGGAGATTGGGTTTATCTACAGCTCCGTCCAGGTATCTCCCTCCTCTGGAAGTCCACTGATGTAAGCCTCATCCGAATTGGCTTAAGATTAATGTCGATGGTAGTGCTCTGGGAAACCCGGGAAGAGCAGGGGCTGGAGGGGTAGCTCGCGACCATGATGGCCAGGTTCGTGATTCTTTTAGTATTTTTCTGGGCATTAAACAGATTTATGATGCTGAGTTTGAGGCTGTTATGGAGGGCATTTTGATGACAAAGGCGTTGGATGCAAGGGCTCTTTGGATAGAGTCTGACTCGGCTATGGTGGTCACTGGGATTCAGAGTAACCATATTCCATGGTTCACTCTCCAAAAATGGTTGTCTCTTCTTCCGTTCCTGGAATCGATCCCATGGAAGATCTCCCACTGCTTTCGCGAAGCTAACCCGATAGCTAACTACTTGGAAAAACAGGTTTCCAAATCTGGAAACTCTGTATTCTCGGTGTCTTTCCCCAGACATATAGCAGAGTTCTTACAGAATGATATTCAGGGTAGGCATCGTTTTAGATTCCCGTAGGCTTTTTCTAACTCTCTCTGCTGATGGCCATGCCGAAGGTGGAGATTGCTAGTGGCATTAGGGGTTTTTTCTGCCTTGCCTTTTTATTGGTTTTTCTTGTTGATGTATTTTTCCTTCTCTTTTTTGTAAAGACACTACAAGAAAACACATTTATGGCGACGGTAAAAAAATACTATTGTGGCCAAATATAATATATAGCGACCGTAAAATGGATAGTGTTGCCTAATACATTTATGGCGACTGTAAAATAATACTCGTCACCAAAGTAAAATTTCAGCGACGAAATTTTAAATACCGTAGCATCATCATTTTATAACGACGGGTTAAATTTAAATGTTACAAAAAATTATTTAAGGCGACGGAATTTTTTAATACCGTAGTGAAATAATATCTTAGACAACGGTACATTTTTTACCGTCGCCTCATATCCTATACTCAATCAACAATAATTTGATTTATAACGATGATAGAAATTATACTGTCACAAAATATAATCATTTATATTTGGCGACGGTTAAAACACTCTTGTGATCATTGATTTTAGGCAACTGCAATTTTATTCCCGTCGCCAATTAACACCAAAATTATTTAGGAATTTCAGACGCGGGAAAGGTTTCTTAATTTACTTATGCTTTTGGTTTTCCCGGTTTCCTTTTCCCGTACAAACATGTTTCTATAGTATTCTCTCTCTCAAAACCTCGGGAATCTATTTTTTTTTTTTTATATTAATCCTATTTTAGTGAAATTCAAAGTCTCTCTTGAAAAAAAAAATAATAATAAAATAAAGTCTCTCCCTCTCACGTCTCTCCTCTACCTTTAGCCCTTCTCTCTCACGTCTCTCCTCTAACTAAAACCGCCCTCTCTCTCTCTCTCTCTCTCTCTCTCTCTCTCTCTCTCTCTCTCTTTCTTGCTCTAACCTCTCAATCCCTCTCTCTCTGGTCTAACCTCTGCCAGCAGTGACATTACAGCGGCGGTGGGCGAGAAAGCAATCTAGGTACAATTTCTATCTTACCTCTTGTTTTACACTTCGGTTTTGTTAATTTTGATTGCTCTATTTGCTGTTGTTGTGCTCCCTTTAAATGGCAATAGTCCAACTATGTAATAACTCAATAAAAAATGTTCCATTATCCTGAACCAGAATTCCAAACAGAAATGGGTGAATTTAATGTTTTCGACTTCAAAAATCCAAGATCGGGATATCTTAGTAGTGATATAGCTTGCCAAACATCTAAAAAAAAAAAGTTCCCTAACATCGCCAAATTTCTTGAGGCGAGGACAATCAATTAGTAATTCTCCCAATTCCCAATTGTTCCCCACCAAATGTCATTCCACTGTTACAGTTTGTTATCTGTCGAAATGCAATAAAGCATCAAACTGAGAACAACCATATCATCAATATGCCTTTTAGAGACCCAATAAGCTCCACGTATCTCCGAATGGAGATTCAGTGGTGCAAGGCCCGCGGATGTGCAAAAAAGCTTTCGGTGTTATTCTAGTCTTACCTTATAGTAATTTACCTGGGAAGAATTCCTTATATAATTATATTTGCACAACATATGGCAAATCAAATTGACCCAAATATTATAAACAAGAAGTGCGTTGGTACTCATGTCAAATTTCAATTCTAATGGAACTGAGTCATGTGGCAACTGAAGATGTAAGGATTCTCAATTATAGAAAAATATTTAGGGGATGTTTTTCCAATGGGAGAGTGCGGCTATGTGAGGCAAGTCGATCATTTCAAACCCCCTGGCAATGTGTTTGACGAAGGGGCCACATTCTATCATAATCATGTTTTAATATTTTTTAAAAATACCAGAAAAAGCAATAAGATGAGTTGCAGAGAGAAGATCGTCCGACAGACGAACTTCAACTTCAGAAACTTTGATCTGCAATCCATGCTTAACCAAATTACTAACCAGGACAAGAAGAGTACGGTTTCAATGGTGGAAATTTAAGCTTTGAAGGGTGAGCTATTGAAGACGAGGGAAAATGAGGGTGGAAGAGAGGAAATGAGGGAAATGATAGGCGAGCTCAAGGCAGGAGTGGATTCACTTAACACGAGAAACGGGAGAGTCGAGCGTCGGCCGTAGGGTTCGAAACTCGATCAAAAACAGTCCAGCCAGTGCAAATAAGGCCAATGGTGCCTTAGAAATGAATCGGACGGTCGAACCGGGTTCCTCTATTCGATATAGACAACGAACTAATTGTAAGTATTCTTTGACCATGTTATAATACTAAACGATATATCATGTACCATGCAACACTTTTACAGTGGTATACTCGATGAGACCTTTGCCCTCGGGTGCAGTGTTTAGATGCTATCCTGGGTAAGAAGTAGTTGATTTTTTTTTTGTGGGGAGGGGGAAATAATAATCAAGCATTCTGCCTCAGATTGTTTCTTTTCTGATCCTCTTCCAGATTGTGGAAGGTGTTCTATGATGATTAGGATAGACCAAATCGATATTTGCTGGCCAAAGAGCAAATCAGCCGTCTTGATGCAGAAGATATTGAGGTTAGTTACTGACAATACAAACTATATTAGAAACTTGCAAGCCGAGGGAGTGAGTCCCAATAAACCACCACATATGACGATCCAAGCATCTGACCTAGGTCTCATTCCATAGTGTAAATTAAAATGATTTAAAATTAACATACACTTTCTGGACATTCTCTATGGCTGTCCAAAACGGTGCCATATGTTGGATTCAAGTCAATATTTGGATTGTAGGGTCTTTTTGGTAGAACTTATCTTGTTTTTAGTTCTCAATTAAATGCTCTCTAATTGAACTTAAAGGATTCTATGATGATTCTGATTAACTCTCTCTCTCTCTCTCTCTCTCTCTCTCTCTCTCTCATATGAAGTCTAGTGGAAACCAAAACCTGATTTCACATGTTATTGAGTTAATGTTTGTCACTTAGAAAATAAATGAATAATGGATATGCTATTATGCAAATGCAATAAATTAGAGAAATGACTGTTTAGGCCTCAAGTATAAGATTTAATCATTTTTAATTCATAGGCAGTATAGTTATTAAAGTAATCCTCTTCAGCTTTCTACATTTATGTCGACATGATTGCTTCATCAATTGAATTGAGTAAACATGCTCATGGATAACAGTTCTTTCATTTCTAGCTCTTGTTAATTAATCTTTATTTTCTCACTATCCCATTATGCTATTGGTACTACTTACAAGACACTAGAACTTCTCTAGGTTTTTTGTTTTTTTTTACTATGAAGCAGATCTTGGGTTAGTATTCCTAAATCTTATACAAGTATTCCTAAATCTTACAAGTATCCCATTTTACAAGTATTCCTAAATCTTGGGTTAGTGAAATTAACTATAGTAACTACCAAAATTAACAAAACCCAAAAGAAGAAATAGTCAAAATCCAATGAAATCAGTTGGGAAGAACTTTGAAATAAACTCCTCTGTTTCCTCCTTTTTTTTCTTTAGAAAAGTTTCATTAACAAAGCATGATAAAATGAGTTCTTCAGTAGCCTTTCAATCAGTTTCTTGTATAAAAGGCTATCATCAACTGGTAAAACATGAAATTGAGACTCTGCTTCCATACCCATCTTGCTGAAACAAATATCCAGTACGGAAGAACGGGGAAAGAAGAAGAAGTGGTGGATGACGCTTTTGCCTTTTATTTTTTTATTTGTATATTGTTTTCTCCTTTTTCCTTGGATGCAATAACTAATGATAGTGCATTTTATTGTATGAACCTCCAAAGTAAGATTTTTAACTTGATTTAGTTTACCAGATATATACTAGCTGGTGCGTTTTTAATGGTAGAAGATTAGCTACATGTGTTTATTGTATAAGGTTACTCATGTTAAATGTTTAATGCCAGTACTCTTACCATATACCTCAGATATCTTTCTAATATTGTTGCTTTTGCTTTTTAGCAGTTAGTGTGGAAAATATGTCTAGGTCATGGATTGAAAGTTCAAGAGATCCATTAAACAGGTTATCTCCACAATACAGATTAGAGGTAACAAAATTCTTAGAATTTGCATTTTCTAATGCATCCATAGGGGATCGCATCCTATGCCCATGTGTCAAATGCATAAACCAACTGTGGATGACTAGAGACATAGTGTATGAACATTTGGTTTGTGATGGAATTCTATGGAATTATACGAGATGGATTTTTCATGGGGAAGGTACATCTTCACATGAAAGTCTACATGTTAATACTGTGATACAAGATGAAGGTGAAACATATGATGGTACACACACCATGTTAGATGAGCTACAGGGAAGAAATACGAATGAAGATGTTGAGGATGGTGACATAGGTGATAGTACAAAGGGAGCAAGTATAGAAGCGGACAAATTTGAATGATTAATTGAAGATTCAAAGAAGGAGTTGTACCCAGGATGCATGAAATTTACTAGATTATCCTTCATTCTTCGTCTTTATCATATAAAGTGCCTTTGCAACATGATGACAAAGCATTGTCAATACTGTTAGATTTGTTGCGAGAGGCGCTTCCAGAGCCAAATACATTGCCAAAGAATATGTATGAAACAAAGAAAATTATCAAAGATTTGGGGCTCAACTGCAATAAGATTGATGCCTGCCCAAATGATTGCATGTTGTTTTGGAAAGGAGCAGAGAAAGCCACATCTTGTTATAAATGTGGGGCATCAAGATATTCAAGTAAAGGAAAGAGATTTTCGGCTAAGACATTACGTCATTTTCCTTTAATCCCAAGGTTGCAGAGGTTATACATTTCATCCAAAACCTCATTTAATATGAGATGGCATCATGAAGAGCATTACAAAGACCAAAGGTTACGACACCTAGTGCATCAAGCATGGAAGGAGTTTGATAGATTGCATCAACTTTTTAGTGAGGAGCCTCGTAATATCAGACTCGGGTTAGCAAGTGATGGATTCAACCCATACAAGCATATGAGATCAACTCATAGTGTATGGCCTGTTGTGGTGATGCCTTATAATTTGCCGCCATGGATGTGCATGAAGCCAGACTACTTCATTCTTACTTTGCTTATTCCTGGACCAGAACAGCATGGGAATGATATAGATGTATATTTACAGCCATTGATAGAAGAGTTAAAAGATTTATGGTACAATGGAGTTGAGACTTATGATGCATTTAAGAAGGAGAAATTTAATCTAAAAGCATGTTTGTTATGGACCATTAATGATTTTCCAGCATATGCAGTCCTCTCAGGATGGAGTACTAAAGGTGCTTATGCTTGTCCATGTTGCAACAGTGAGACTTCTTCTCGTTGGCTAAAATATGGCAAAAAACATTGTTATTTGGGCCATCGTCGATTCCTTCCACAAGAACATCGATTTCGACGAGACAAAAGGAGTTTTGATGGCCATGAGGAACATAGACTCCAGCCAAAGCAACTATCAGGGAACGACATATTGGAACATTTACAATATGTTGATTTTCCCCCATTTGGTAAAGAAAATAATAAACAAAGTGGGAAGAAGAAGCAAAGGAGGTTAAAACAGCCAGAGCTTCCATACAACTGGAAGAAGAAGAGTATATTTTTTGACTTGCCATACTGGAAAGATAATCTAGTCCGTCACAATTTAGATGTGATGCATATTGAGAATACATTATTAATGGCATCAAGTTTCATGGTAAGGTACATGAGAATAATCGAAAAACTCAAAATAGTGGGGTTCTTTTAATGGCATTGACAGAAGACTTTTCAAGTTCAAAAGATACACACCCTATTGACGGATATATCATGTATTATGGATTTTTGAAGAAAGTAATTGAATTGGAATATGTAAATGATCTCGGAGTAATGTTATTTAAATGTGATTGGGCTAATCTTAGAAAGGGAGTGGAGAAAGATGACCTCGGATTTGTCCTTGTCAATTTTAACCATTTACAATACAATGACCAAGATCAGTTTGCTGACCCATTTGTATTACCGTCACAAGTAGAGCAAGTGTTTTACATTGCTGATCCACAAAGGCCTGAATGGCAAGTTGTCATGAATACAAAGATTAGAGATATTTTTGACATGGGAGGGGAAGATCATGGTGAATCAGATCAGACAAATATACAAAGTACATTACAAGATAGACAAAATATAGAACATTCATATGGTGATTGTGATGTCGATGTGAATTGGGTCAGATCTGATGTGGAAGGTACTATAATTGACACACCAATCGAATTGATCAATGCAATGGAGAATTCAAATGACAATATATCACATTGATTGACTTATAAACAAGGTAACAATTGATTGATCTTTATCTTAATTTCTGCATCCATTGAATTTTTTCTTTCTAGATTATGTATTTCTTTTATTGGAATGAAAGAATAAATAAACTTTATACTTTTATTAATATTGGTTCTCTTATTTCTTTGGAAAAATTGTGTTTGTTTATTAATCATTGTTCTTTTGATTTAGTTTTCTTAATCGAATTCATCTTTGATTATAGGCATTTTTACTGTGTAATTGATATTTATTTTTTCAGCCCATTTGTCTCATAAAATAGTAAACCTAATATATAAGTCAACCATATTTTAACAGTTATATTTAGAGTTTTGTAATGCTTTTGAATTATAGGCCGTAAAAGTATATAAGTATAAGAGCATTTGGTGAGAGCAAACCAATAAACTTAATGTTGATTGACTAGATCATCTTTTAGCAAAAAAAAAAGAACATACATGCAGCAGATCCAAACTAACAGCCACACTGGCTGAAAACCCATAGAGACACATGGATCTGACTTTGACCACAAAATAAAATGGACCCACTACATTAGAAATCTGTAGGACTCTTCATCTTTTGAAACAAGATTAGTGTCCGTCCCCATCACTAAGTGAGAACACGTTGTCCCCCTAATTAAGAAAGAAAGACTTACTGCATGGTGTGTAAGAATAATTCGTGCCAGAGTAAAGACTTGACTTATATTAGCGTTTTAAGTTTTAAAACATCAAGCTCTCTTAGGCTTAGCTACCTTGAGCTACTTATTTTGTCCTTCGACTTAACTCTCAAATGTGAGACTTGTTGGGGGGTTTTTTCCAATCACAATGTCCCCGTCAGTGTTTTTCTTACTTTATCGACTGTTTTTTTGCTCTAAAATCAAATTCAATGAATTCATGTAAGGCACATTATTCAATACACTATGTACATGCACTCCATACATATACCTTATGTACATAGTATATAACATCTACTTGTACATACAAGTACATGTAAACATGTGCATGGCAAGGAACATACGATTCGTATAGGTTTGTACAAGTGTATTTGTACAGGTACAATCTATACCTATAAATACCAATACTTGCTAAAGATAAAATGTTAGACAATCATAGCTTAGTCCCTGTTGTAATAACACTCAGGATTGCACAATTGTGATTAGTGGGGTGATTTTATCTTGGAGGTATAAGCATTGGTCAAAACCCAGTGTGCATTAATAGGAGTGCTTTAAAACCTTTAAAAAATATACAATACAACTTCACCCTGTATATTGGATTTGTCTACATCAACAACTACTATTGCACCTTACCAAATTCACCTACGGCAACAAGTACATACATAATCAGATTCTTCTACATCAACAAGGACTACTGTGCAAGGTTTGAATTTCTACCATATATCAAAATTGTACTACTATAAAAATAATTCTAACACAACCCTTTTATTTTTTCTAAGGAGCACAAATAGATAATCTTACAAAGAAATATAATTTATCAACCATGCATGTGACTTTCACCCCTTTATTTTCCAGGGAGTGGGCTGAATTAACAAAAACAAGTACTAATTAACTCAAAGCTTAACATTACATATAAAAAGAACAAATAAATAGCAAGAAAACCATTGTATAAAGTTGAGATAGAACTTTCCCTTAATCAGCCAAAGACTAATATTAGGAAAGGAAAAAGTTCACTAAGTCGATTGTCAAGGGATACACAAGTACCCTTCTTCTATCTCTCTTCTCTTCATATGAAATGATTTCTCTAACCTTATATACGAAATTGTCTCCACTCTTCACTGATACGCTTCTTATGCAAGTTGCTTAAGAACCCTATCCTTATAGAGAAACTAAGCTTTCTTTTATTTATTTATTTATTTTTTTTTTTAAACTAAAAACAGAATATATTCAATGCAGAAAATGGAAATTTTAGATTATGGATGTTGACAAGATGGCCCATTCCGACTTGGAGGCTTCCCGTTTGTTGTGACCAAAACCTATAACCTTCCAAGAAACCAAAAACTCCATTGCTAGAGCTTTGGTATTGGGACTGGTGAGTCCACCCGGAGGGTAAAACCCTATCTGAAGAGCACTGGGCCGGATATAGGCCTTCTTAGCTAAATCATCTACCAAATACTAATGCAAACACTAAGGCTTCGTTTGGTATCGTTCTAAAAAAAAACGTTTTTGGGGTTTAAAAAAGAATAAAGTGTTTGGTCCACTTGAAAACACGAAATACAGAGTTGTACACCTTACAGGATAGTGATTTTTAAGTAGAAATTTGGGACAATAATATTTAGCTTTCAACTATCGCAATGGCATGGTGAGGGGTGGAGAAAAAAAAAATGCAAGGAGGAGAGAGAGTGTCTGGCGATTTGGGAAGGGATTCAGCCGACGAAGAAGAATGTGATGGAAGTGCTAGGGAATCTCCTGATCGAGGTCCAGAGGTTCTGGTCTCTAATGGTTTACCGGAGGTGGTGATGAATAAAAGATCATATGCAACGGTAGTGGGAAACTCCTCATGGCCTGCGATTGATTCGCTCCCTGATCCAATCCAGGCAGGGAACTTCCGACGCATAGTCATTCCCCAACAAGACTATGAATCCAAAAGGCAAAACTTTCGTTTTGCACGATAGGAGAGTGAACTTCCGCCTAATTTCACTTGATGCTTTGAGGAGGAGGCACGTGTCAAACTGGAAACTTCGTAAAGGCGTGACCATGCATCCCCTTGGGAAAGGTTTTGTAATCTTCCAATTTCAATGTGAAGGTGACAAGTCTGCAGTATGGAGGAGGAGTCCATTACGAGTAGGAGATCAGGTTATCCGATTCCAACACTGGAAGCCTGACTTCAATATCCATGAGAAGCAAACATTCACAAAACTTGTTTGGATCCGTCTTGGATCTTCCTCTCGAATCTTGGCATGAGACGTGCTATTATCTATTGAAAGCGATGGGTGCATACGTGGCTTTAGACCGTAGGACAAGGGAAGGTCTTCTAGGGTACTTTGCAAGGGTGCTTGTTGAAATTGATATATCAGAGACGGCTGTGAGGATTGATGAAGTTCAGGTCGAAAGATTAGAACCAGGTACTACTAAGGTATTTGGTTTTCGTCAAAAGGTGGTGTACGAAGACAATGTTGAGCGATGTGGGTACTGCAGGCGAGTGGGCCATCAAGTATCGGTTTGTAGATTGAAGAAAGCAAAGGATGCAAAGCAATCTGCCAAGGACAATGCAGCATTGGTCCCAGGGGCAGTGTTCGTGGAAGATGGAGTCAACCCGGAAAGGGTTAACTCGGTGGTGGAATTACCATGTTTAAGTGGGGATTTTATTAATGCAAATCAAGACAATCCAAATTTAGGGAATCATCATGATTCGGTGGAAGGTGGAAATATCCAAGTAATTTTGGAAGCTCCTTTAATTACTCCAAAAGAAATTGGAAAAGAGGCTGTCACGTTGGTCAATGAAGAGGATTTTGAAATTCAAAATTCTGTAGAGAAAGATCTTCAAGACCCATTGGATAATTCATTAGAGAATGGGTCGGACTTGAATTTTAGAATATGGATCCTCGATGGGGACCCGCTTCCTCCCTCCATCTTGAAGTCACAGACCATGGTGTGATGACCGGGTCTCAGAGTGAAGTTCAGGGACCTGATCTTAGACTCTCTACCCGTCAAAGAAGAGGGCCGGTGGTGGCTGGTCGTGGTCGTTCAGGTGGTAACCAGATGGGGCGGCAGCCTCTTCCTTCGGCGGAGTCTCTTTTAGAGTATAATGACCCCTCAATTTCTAATCTAAACTCAAGGGGTCTTCTCTCAATCCAGCATTCAGACATGAGTGTTGTGGATAGGGAAGTTCTGTTGAGGGAGAAAGAAAATGGAGGGAAGGCGGCGGCTGTAAAGCAAAAGAAGAAGGGTGGTGGTCGGGACTAAAAGTCGACAAGCGTTCAATGACAAATTAGTGATCCATGAGGGTCTTTTTCTGGAATATTCATGGAGTGAGGAAGGCTGCTGGTAAAAGGGCCTTACGAATGCTGGTGAAGGAGTTTTTCCCGGATATTTTATGCTTGGCTGAACCTATGGTTCAAGTGAGTAGATTTCCAGCTTTGTTTTTTAATAAGTTGGGTTATTCTTTTGATTTTATTCACAATAATAGGCAGAATAAGGTTCCAAATTTGTGGATTATTTGGAAGTGTGGGATAGCTCGTCCAATTGTTAAATCAATGTCAGAACAACATATTTCAGTGGAGTGTGTGGCCTAGTAGCAAGGTTGGCCTATTTTTGTTCATGAGTTCCTTCAAAGTAGTTAAATGCTGATTATGGTTGGAGTTGGAATTGCGGTTTCTTCTGCGATCCATGGTGCATTCTTGGGGATTTTAATGCAACCTTGTTTTCCAATGAAAAAGGGGGCGGGAACCTTTAACCTTGGCTCTGTCGAAATTCCAGGCGATGATAGATGCTTGTTTGTTATTACCAATTTCATCTCTTGGAAAAAAATTTACTGGACAAACAATAGGAGAAGAGGACATGTGCGCGGTGTTGGATCGCAGCTTTTGTAATGAAAAATGGATAGATTTTTCAGAAATGTTATACGTGTCTTGTTGAGTTGATGTCGGATCATGCTCCGTTGCTTGTAATTTCTGATATTGTCTCAAAGTGAATAACATTCCATTCGGGTTCCATGGATTTTGGATGGAAAATGAAAATTTTCTTTCGATTGGTTGATGAGGCGTGGAAGATCTGAGATAAAGGTGACCCTATATATGTTTTATCGGCAAAGAAGAGAGTAAAGGGGTGTTAAAGGTATGGGCTCATGATTCCTTTCCAAATATTAATATGGAGTTAGAAGCGAACGAAGGCTTTAAAATCGATCCAAGACTCAATTGAAGAATCGGTATGTCGATGATTTTTCAATAAAGAAGCTGATGCTAAAGCGGCCTTGTTGATTGCCGGTCGTGACACGAGGCTCTTTGGGCTGAGAAGCAGCGAGATGGGTGAAAAATGGGGAACGCAACTCCAAGCTTTTTCATCTCTGTGAAGATGAGGAGGCGAGAAATCAAATTTCGCTTTAAAGCGAGAGGATGGGTCTTGGATCTCGGATCAAAGGGAATTGTTGAGTATATTGTCTCTTTCTTGAGAAGTTTCATGAACCAACCGTATTATAGAGCATCCGATCTTGGATTGTATTCCCAAAATTACGTCCAATGAAGATGTGGCTAGTCTAGAAGCGATCCTGGCGGAGAAGAAATCAAAAAGCGGTGTGGGATATGGATCTGATAGTTCTCCCGGTCTGATGGATTTCGGAAAATTTTTAGAAATGTTGGGAGATAGTGGAGCGGACTTTGGTAAGGCGGTTGTTTATTTTTTCAAATGGGATACTTGCCCAAAGGAATAAATAATTGTTTTATTTCCTTAATTCCAAAATCTGATGGTGTTTCCTCTCTGGATAAATTTAGGCCAATATGCATGGGTAATTTTTTCTGTAAGATTCTATCTAAAATTATGTCCTCCAGGCTTATGCCTCTTTTGCTGCGATTGGTCTCAGATGAGCAGGGTGCATTCCAGAAGGGTAAGATTATTTCTTCCAATATTAGTCTGGCCTCGGAGCTGGCAAATCTTATGCATTCCGCTGTGAGGGGTGGAGGAATGGGATTGAAATTGGACGTTCAGAAGGCATATGACTCCTTATCATGGAAATTCCTTTTGCCTCATTGGTAAAGTTTGGTTTCTCGGACAAATGGATCTCTTGGATCCACTTCTTTTAAACTCCTCTAGGTTATCTGTTTTTGTGAATGGAGGCGGTGGGTTTTTCCAGTGGGCAAGGTTTGAGACAAGGAGATCCTATTTCTCCATTCTTATTTATCTTGGAGGAGGTGTTACTGCGAGGTTTGAAGTTGCTAGTAAGGGATGGGAAGTGAAGTCTCTCCGGGACCTCGAGGTGTGTCCATTCCCTCTCATTTATTTTTGAGATGATATATTTATTTTTATGAATGTACACAAAATATGTGAAGAATCTCCAAGATTTCCTAGAAAAATATCAAGCTTTTAGAGCGAATTTCAATCTGGATAAAAGTAGTACATTTTTTGGGAAGGTGGCACCCACGAAACAATATATTTCTTCTCTTAGGTATAAAATCGGAGAGGCTTCAGCGAAGTATCTAGGCGTGGAAATTTTCAAGGGAAGAGTGAGAGGATCTCATCTTACCTTTGCTAGATAAGATAAAAAAGTAAGCTAGTGGATGGAAGGGTAAGTGCTCTCAATGGCGGTCGAGTGGAGTTAGTGCGCTCTGTGATCTCTAGTATTCTGTACATAACTTTCAGTATATTGGTGGCGGATCATTCTATTAAATTGGTGGAAGCGGTGGATGCGTAATTTTATCGTCGGTGATATGGAGGTTACAAAGAAAATAGTGGTGAATTGGGACGATGTGTGCAAACCAAAGCAGGAAGGGGGTTAGGCATTGCGATGCGAGATGTAAATTTTCTGTCTAGCAAAATTGACTTGGCATATTAAGCATGAGGAGTCCTCTATGAGTAAGTTCTTCGAGTCGCTTTCTAAAAGCGACGGATCTCTAAAATCTAGCCATATCTCCTCTTCGATTTGGCCAGGGATAAAGAAAGTCTGGAATTTTGTGACTTTAAATGAGCAGTGGACAGTAGGTAATAGGCAAAAAATTGATTTCTGGAAGGGCAGGTGGTTGGATCATCTCTCTATTGAAGAAATGCTACTGAATGATGGCGGTCATAGTGGGAATTTAAAGGCTAAAGTCTGCGATTTTATCCATAACTTTAGATGGGAATTTCCTCAGGTAGCATCTAACTTCATGAAAAATATTACAAATAAAGCAAAATTGATCTATATTTCAGGCATGGAGGATGAATGTCATTGGAGCCCTTCTTGACGGAGTTTTTCCATAAAAGTCAGCACAGGAAGCCATAGAAGAAGCTCGCCTAAGGTGAGCTGGTCATCTTTAGTGTGAAGTCCTCTATTCAACCACGTCAAGCAGGTTTTGGATGGAGATTGATCAGAAATAAACTTGCATTAGATGTGAATGTGAAAAGGAGGGGTGTCTCTCTGCCCTCAAAGTGCAGTTTTTGTGGTAAGTCGGAGGAGTCTAAAGATCATTTATTTTATGAGTGTAGCTTTGCTAGCTCTATATGGTCTCGGTTACATCAATGCTTTGGTGTGTTGAGACCAGTTTTTCGATGAATCTCATCGATTTCTTGGTGGAAACTCAAGCAAAATCGGTGTCATTGAAAGGGTGTGGAATAAGGGGTTTGTGTTAATTCCTTTTTTATTTGGATGGAGAGAAATTCAGGCGGTATGAAGGAGTCTCTTCTTAGCGATTTGTTTTTAAAATAAAAATGAAATTTGTTCTCGACACTAGCCCATTACGGGGTGGTATTTCGATTGAAGATTTGATGTGTGCTAGAAGGTTGGGATTTTCGGGGTTCAGGCAAAAGAATTATTTGAAATTTTTGGTGTACTCCTCCAACAGGATGGGTCAAATTAAATTCGGCTCTTTCGTTGGGCAATCCGGGAAGCAGTGGGGAGGTCTTCAGCAATGAGAAGGCTGAAGTGTTATATAATTATAGAGAGTTCCTTCAAATTGGCACAAATTTTGAGGCAGAATTCCAAGCTATTGTTGCGGAATTGAAGGCGCAAACCATTGGGGTGCAAAGTTTATGGATTGAATGTGACTCGATCGCGGTGGTTCATCTTTTGGAAAAAGAAAATTCCTTGGAAATTTGGCAAGGTGGATTACTGCTTACCCTACCTTGAAAGGGTGGAGTGGAAGATCACGCACTGCTTTCGTGAAGCAAATTCTGTAGCGGATTTCTTGGCAAAGTCTGCCGCTCGCTTTGAGACCTCTTTACCAGTGACATCTTGGCCAGCCTTGGTAAAAATGGATTTAGACATGGATGCCTCGGTGCGTCCAGAGATATGAGCGCTATAGCCCTCTAATTCAGTCTTCAAATCATTGTGGAGGAGAGTTGGTTGATGGTTTTTTTTCTGCTGATGGCAATGCCGAAGGTGGATTAAATCTGTCTCTGCTCTTCTCAGTTAAATTGTAGATTTTTTGATTGGGTATTTTATCCCTCTTGTATTATATTTTTATCTTCTTTAATACAAATGATATTTTAGAAAAAAAAAAAAAAGTGTTTGGTCCACTTGTGGTCTGTTTCTGTTTTTTTGGGAAAAAAAACTGCAAAAACGAGATTGGACTTTGGAGTTCCGTCTTCCCAGTTTCATTCCATTTTACAAAAATAAGAACTATCGTTCTCAATAAAGTCTGAAATTTTAAAACACCATCTTTTTCTTTTAAAAATGGCATTTTGACACAAAAACTGAAATTTTCGTTTTGACATACGTTGTTTACATTCCATAAATGATACCAAGCAGACCTAAGCACATTTCTTCCTCTTCTTCCTTTTCATTTTCTTTTAGATAAAACTAGTTCTGAATTCCCTTTTTTTTTTTTTTTCTTTGATATATAAGTTCAATCTCTCTCTCTCTCTCTCTCTCTCTCTCTCTCACACACACACACACACACACACACACACACAAATGCCCTACAGCCCTTGCCACAAAACGACATTTTTTTCTACTATCCTACCGATCGTCGCTGGCTTATGATCAGCCAAATGGCGCTAGAAGGCCTAATGATCACCTACTCTTACACACCACTCGCACATGCATACAATAGATTTTGATCTCACAAGTCACAACTTTCTCCCCTAGACGTTGGTTTTTCAAGCCGAAGCTGTCACCACTAAGCTAAGCTAATGATCGTTACTAAATGTTATCATGAGCATATGAGAATATGGACAACGGGAGCAATATTGTTTGAGATCGATACTGATACCTGAAACCTTATAATCGAAGAATAGATCACTCAAGCTCGACGGATACTGAGAAATGAAGCCTATTTTATAAAAATTCGCTATGAGAAAACAAGTATCTTCTGAATGAAAAAGAATTTGATAACAAGAAAGGCGGTCTATAAATTTTTCTATTTAGTTATAGAATTTTTGTTTATTTTCATCTGATCTCTATGAACGGCTCAGCCAATTACTTTTTCGAAATACCAAAAAAGGTATTCAAAATAAAATACATATTTATACTAAAATAGGAATATAACCTCATTGTATGAAGGGGGTTCTGGCTCAATGTAGGTGCATCCGATTCATGGAATCTTCAACTAGGGCCCACCGAATCGTGGACTGTAATAAGATGTCAATATGGGCTTGTGTGTTTATAGGGTTAAAGGGTTGATTTTTCTAGGCTCCAGGAAGTTGTTATTGGGGATGAATGTTCAAATTGAAAGAGGGGAGTGAGATCTCCTTGTTGAAAAAAAAATCAGGCAAAGAAGAGGTTGGGAGAAGCCAAAAAAGGAGAAGGAAGGAGCGGGAATAAGAGAAGCCAAGAAGCCCAAGCCCACAAGGGAGGTTAGGGTTTTGGGTTGGGCCGCATGCAATAGGGAGCATGGCATGGGTGAGCCATGGGCGACACACGGCACGGGCATGGGCACGGGCTTGGGCTTAGGCTTGGGCTTGGGCTTGGGCTTGGGCTTGCTTGCGTGCACCAAGCGAGAGGATGGGTTGGGGTCGATGAGTGTGGGGGCTGTGGCCCCACATGCACGCAAGGGGCTAAGCCCCTCGTACTCACAACAGGGATGGGTCCAAAGTGGAGTTGGCAAGGCTGGTCCAGGTTGGCATGGGCCAAATTAGGGCCACAAAAAAACCTAGGCTGCACTCAACCTAGGTCTGGCACAGAGGTGCAGCACGCATGCTCCCGCGTGCATGGTAGACATTCGATTTGTTATTGTTTCTTATATCACCATGAAGATATTTCCATGTTTTTCCATTTTTTATGGTGATCAAGCTCAAAATTTGCTGGAAATGTGGCCAAATCATATGAAATGCGTGTGATCCATAAAATGGTTCTCTACACTACACTAGTCGAGGGCCGGATGATTATTCTCTATAATGAGCATCGGATGGCTAACAGCATCTAGGCACACACCACGAGGTCTTCTCGATCATCCATACTCATTGCATCATTGCACTCACTGCAGAGGATGTTTTTGCATCGAGGGCCATATAGTATCATAATTGGACAAAATTTTATGTACCAAGTCCAAATGACTTTATAAGGCTATCCTCATATTTTTGGCTCAATTCGAAAAGGTGTGGATACCAAAGTTATGCTAGAGGTAAAATGATCATTTAGCAAGCAACATAATCGCCATGGGAAATCAATGGGCCCTTGATCATTGTAGTCAAAAGGGTTTCCCCAAGGTGTCAAAATGCAATGTTTAAATAGAATAACAACTTGTGACATATTTAGGTGCCGTTTGATAACACTCTGCGAGAATGTTTCTGGTGTTCTTCTGTTCTACGGGAATGCAAATAGAACATAAACGCATTTTGCATGTCCGGTTCATTTTTTATTCCTACGGAATGAACCAATGAAAAAGAGTAATTTTGAAACACATTGCAAGAATACCAAAAAGGTATTTTATTTGTTCTTTTTGCAACTTGAAGAAGCAAGGGGTATGTTATTCTTTTTGTGTTCACGATAAAAAAGCCCCAACGCTTTCACCTTCAAAACACAAGTCACTTCCTCTTGTTGGGATTTAAAATGTAACCGCAAGCGTACGGATCAATGTTGCTACGGGTCGAACACAGGGAGACCAGCCACTTTATTTTTTTACTTCTTTTAATAATGTAAAAGTGAACCGATTAATGGTTGTGATCTAATTCTAATTACTGTCCTAAACATATGTATCTAAAATAGCGTCCTAACCATTCATCATCTAAGAATTTAAAGACGCAAGCCACGCAATTAAAATTAAATAAATAAATAACTAAAAATAAACAACCCATGCAATTTTAAAAAAAAAACAATAAAGGAAAAAAATGCTGAAATAAAAATAAAGTAAAAGAAAGGGCATAAAGCTAGAGAGAGACTCACAAGTAGGTTTTTCTACTTAGCCCGAGGGATGCATCATAATATGAGCTTCCCTACTTGACGAAGAGTCACTCTTACAAAGATTACTCTACTTGGCTTTAGGGAAATAGTGACAATTAAAATAAAAGCAATAAATTGATGGTTCTATAGCTAGGAGGGGCAAAGCCAACACATACACTAGCCATGAACCTTGGGGGAAAGGGATAGCAATAATGTAACAACTGAAATTAAAATCCAAAATTAAGAAAGAAAGGGTAGTCAAAAGAGGGAATGAGAGGGGCGAGAGAAGACTATTGAGGGAGCCTACTTACTTGAACTTCGACCCTTGAACTGAAAACTTGATCGATTTGAGATACTACCAATACTAAAAACTAGATCTGGAATAAACCAAATCTGAAATTTCTAGTACTAGAGAAAACAAATCTAAAGAAAAAAAAAATGGAACTTGAAAGACATTCTTCATAGCTTGTTCTTGTCACCTAGAACTAAGCCTAGAACTAGAACTTGAAAATTACAACTTCAATTGCTTAAACAATAAAAAACTGAATAAAAAACTGAATAAAAAACAAAAGTGCTTGCATTAATTGAATAAAAAGAATTTACAAAAGTGTTTAAAGCATAAACCTAGAACTAGAGCTAGAGAAAGAGAAAACTAGATAAAGAGATAGAGCAACAAAAAAAAAAACTCTAGAAGAAGAATGAAGTGTCTCCTTTTCTCTTATATGAGTTGTATTTATAGGAAATGGGGAGGTAGGGTTACAAATTTCTCTTTCCTAAAAGGGAGAAACCCACAATTGGTAGTGAGATCTTTTGAGACCATAAGTGCTAAGGTGGAGGAGAGAGAAGATTTGGACAAGATTTATTTCTCCCTTTTTTTTTTCTTTCCTTTTTTTTTTCTTCTTTTCTTGGGTAGGAAACCCCTCCCACAATTTTCCTTGCTTCTAATTTGATGTGGAAATCCCCTCCATGCCCTTAGTGCTTTAAGTGAGTAAAAAGTAGGAAATCTTCAACAAAATTCTCCAAAAAAAGACAGCCATGAGATTCAAACTTGAGACCTCCTGGTGAGGAAGAGAATTTTGCACACCATAGCTCACCAACTACACTAGGTAGTTGTTGTTGGAGAGATATGACGCCCGATAATGCTTAAAGCCTTTAAAATACAAAACCTATAAAAAGAGAGTAAAACCCAAGGTAGCTCCATTCTAAATATATAAAATGCATATTTTATTACCCTAGATTTCACACATAAATGTGATCATCAGAATTCCCCCACACTTAGACTTTGCTAGTCCTCGAGCAAAACAAAAAGAAAAAGAATAAAAACAAAAATCCTAACTCACTTTCGTAGGAATCACGGTTGCACTTAGCATGTTGATGAGCACAATAATGTATAAAATCTTAGGGATATAAGTGTACATTTTGCCCCACTTTGGATAGTACTACTTTTATTTTTTTTGTTTTTTTTTAGTTTCCAAGTCTACAAGAGAAAGTGCTTAAAGTGAATCAAGAACCAGTCCAAAGGTGGGACCCACTCATTGGTACCACATCCTCTCTCTTTCAAAATCCTGAAGATTATTCTCTCTCCTTGCCACCTCACAAGATCGTGAAAATGTTATGCAGAGATTAATATTGCAAGGACGGAATAGAATTTGTTAATTCTGGAAACAGATTATCTCTTTCCTCACATAATATCTCAGAGAATGAGGATTTTTATCAAGATTTTATTTAATTTTATTTTCTTTCTTTTCTTAAAGAAGACTTGTAGAAAGAAGGAGGCAAGACAAAAGCCCTATAAAAGCCCCTTCCTCCCCTCTCCTAATGATTATTCCCCTTAGTTTATTTTCTAGTTTATGCTTAGTTCTCTTATCTCTCTCCCTCTCTTACTCTCTTTAGTTTTAGTTCTTCTTTATTTTTGCTTCAATCACTTTTGTAATAGCTTTTTATGTCAATTAATGCAAGCACTCTTTTATTCTTATTCAGCCTTTTATGTTTATGATTTGTGTAATTGAGTTGTAATTTTTAAAGTTATAGTTCTAGGCTTAGATCTAGGTAACAAGATCACGAGCCGTGGAGCATCTTTTTTTTTTTCAAGTTCAGTTTTTTTTTCAAGATTTGTTTTCTCTAGTACTAGAAATTTCAGATTTGGTTTATTCCAGATCTTGTTTTTAGTACTGGTAGTATCTCAAATTACCCAAGCTTTCAAGTTCAAGCATTGATTCAAGTAAGTAGGCTCCTTCAGTAATTTTCTCTCCCCCCTCTCATTCCCTCTTCTAACTACCCTTTATTTCTTAATTTAGGATTTTAATTTCAGTTGTTATATTATTCCTTTCCCTTTCCCCCAAGGTTCATGGTCAGTGTATGTGTTGGTTTTGCTCCTCCTAGCCATAGAACCATCATTTTATTGTTTTTATTTTAATTGCCTCCATTTTCCTAAAGCCAAGTAGAGTAATCCTTGTAAGAGTGACTCTCTGGTCAAGTAGGGAAGCTCATATTATGATGCATCCCTCGGGCTAAGTAGAGAAACCTACTTGTGAGTCTCTCTCTAGCTTTATCCCCTTTCTTTTACTTTATTTTTATTTCAACATTGTTTTTCCTTTATTATTTTTTTAATTGTGTGTTTTCAGTTATTTATTTATTTAATTTTAATTGCGTGGCTTGCGTCTTTAAATTCTTAGATGATGAATGGTTAGGACGTTATTTTAGATACATATGTTTAGGACGGTAGTTAGAATTAGATCACAACCATTAATAGGTTCACTTTCGCATTATTAAAAGAAAAAAAAATAAAGTGGCTGCTCTCCCTGAGTTCGACCCATGACTACCTTGATCGATGCGCTTGCGATTATATTTAAAATCTCAAATAAGTTTTTGGCGCTGTTGCCGGGGACACAGTTCCATGTTTTTTTTTTTTCTAAAATATCATTTGTATTAAAGAAGATAAAAATATAATACAAGAGGGATAAAATACCCAATCAAAAAATCTACAATTTAACGAGAAGAAGCGAGATAGATTTAATCCACCTTGGCATTGCCATCGATGAGAAAAAAAACCATCAACCAACTCTCCTCCACAATGATTTGAAGATGAATTAGAGGCTATAGCAGTCTATATCTCAGACGACCGAGGCATCCATGTCTAAATCCATTTTTACCAAGGTGGCCAAGATGTCCTTTGGTAAAGAGGTCTCAAGCGGCGAGACTTTGCCAAGAAATCCGCTCTGAAATTTGCTTCACGAAAGCGGTCGTGATCTTCCTCCACCCTTTCAAGGTAGGGTAGCAGTTAATCCACCTTTCGAAATTTCAAGGAATTTTCTTTTTCTGCAAAAGATGAACCACCGCGACTGAGTCACATTCAATCCATAAACTTTGCACCCCCAATCGGTTTGCAGCTTCAATTCCTGCAACAATAGCTTGGAATTCCGCCTCAAAATTTGTGCCAATTTGAAGGAACTCTCTGTAATTATATAACACTTCAGCCTTCTCATTGCGCAGAAGACCTCCCCCACCTGCTTTTCCCGGATTGCCCAACGAGCAGCCGTCAGAATTTAATTTGACCCATCCTGTTGGAGGAGTACACCAAAAAATTTCAAATAATTCTTTTTGCCGGCGTTGAACCCCTGAAAATTCCAACCTTCTAGCACACATCAAATCTTCAATCGAAACAGCCACCCCAGAATGGGCTAGTGTCTGAGAACAAATTTCATTTTTTATTTTCAAAAAACAAATCTGCTCAGAAGAAGAGACTCCTTCATACCGCCTGGAATTTCTCTCCATCCAAATAAAAAAAGGAATTAACACAAACCCCTTATTCCACACCCCTTTCAATGACACTGATTTTGCTTGGAGTTTCCACCAAGAAATCAGATGAGATTCATCAGAAAAAACTGGTCTCAACACACCAAAGCATTGACAGAACCGAGACCATATAGAGCTAGCAAAGCTACACTCATAAAATAAATGATCTTTAGACTCCTCCGACTTACCACAAAAACTGCACTTTGAGGGCAGAGAGACACCCCTCCTTTTCACATTCACATCTAATGCAAGTTTATTTCGATCAATCTCCATCCCAAAAAACCTTGGCGTGGTTGAATAGAGGACTTCACACCAAAGATGACCAGCTCACCTTAGCGAGCTTCTTCTCTGAGCTTCAGTGACTTTATGGAAAAAACTCCTGTGAAGAAGGGCTCAATGACATTCATCCTCCATGCGAAATATAGATCAATTTTGCTTTATTTGTAATATTTTCATGAAGTTAGATGCTACGAGAAATTCCATCTAAAGTTATGGATAAAATCGAGACTTTAGCCTTTAAATTCCCACTATGACCGCCATCATTCGGTAGCATTTCTTCAATAGAGATGATCCAACCACACCCTTCAAATCAATTTTTGCCCATTACCTCATCCTTTGCTCATTTAAAGTCACAAAATTCCGGACTTTCTTTATCCACAGCCAATCGAAGAGGAGATATGGCTAGATTTTAGAATCCGTCCTTTTAGAAAGCGACCCGAAAGAACTTACTCATAGAGGACTCCTCATGCTTAATATGCCAAGTCAATTTTGCTAGACAGGAAAAATTTACATCTCGTAGTCTGCGAATGCCTAACCCCCCTTCCTGTTTTGGTTTGCACACATCGTCCCAATTCACCACTATTTTCTTTGTAACCTCCATATCACTGACGGATAAAATTAGCATCCACCGCTCCACCAATTTAATAGAATGATCGGCCACCAATATCTTGCAAAGTTATATGCAGAATACTAGAGATCACAGGCGCACCAACTCCACTCGACCCGCCATTGAGCGACTTACCCTTCCATCCGCTAGCTTACTTTTTATCTTATCTAGCAAAGGTAACAGATGAGATCCTCTCACTCTTCCTTGAAAATTTCCATGCCTAGATACTTCATGGAAGCCTCTCGATTTTATACCTAACGAGAGAAGAAATATATTGTTTCTGTGGGTGCCACCTTCCCAAAAAAGCAGGCTACTTTTATCCAGTTGAAATTCTGCTACGAAAAAGCTTGATATTTTTCTAGGAAATCTTGGAATTCTTCACATATTTTGCGAAGCATTCATAAAAATAAATATATCATCTGCAAAAAATAAATGAGAGGAATGGACACACCTCGAGGTCCGGGAGACTTGACTTCCCATCCCTTACTAGCAACTTCAAACCTCTCGAACACCTCCTGCCAAGATAAATAAGAATGGAGAAATAGGATCTCCTTGTCTCAAACCTTTTCCCTTGGAAAAACCCAGCCCTCCATTCACTAAAGCAGATAACCTAGAGGAGTTTAAAAGAAGTGGATCCAAGAGATCCATTTGTCCGAAAACCAAACTTTACCAATGAGGCAAAAGGAATTTCCATGATAAGGAGTCATATGCATACGACGTCCAATTTCAATCCCATTCCTCCACCCTCACAGGAATGCATAAGATTTGCCGACTCGAGGCGGACTAATATTGGAAGAAATAATCTTACCCTTCTGGAATGCACCGCTCATCTGAGACCAATCGCGGCAAAAGAGGCATAAGCCTGGAGGACATAATTTTAGATAGAATCTTACAGAAAAAATTACCCATGCATATTGGCCTAAATTTATCCAGAGAGGAAACACCATCAGATTTTGGAATTAAGGAAATAAAACAGTTATTTATTCCTTTGGGCAAGTATCCCATTTGAAAAAAATAAACAACTGCCTTACCAAAGTCCGTCTCCACTATCTCCCAACATTTCCTGAAAAATTTTCCTGGAAATCCATCAGGACCAGGAGAACTATCAGGATCCATATCCCACACTGCTTTTTTGATTTCTTCTCTGCCAGGGATCGCTTCTAGACTAGCCACATCTTCATTGGACAAAATTTTGGGAATACAATCCAGAAGATCAGGATGCTCTATAATACTGGTTGGTTCATGAAACTTCTCGAAGAAAGAGACAATATACTCAACAATTCCCCTTTGATCCGAGATCCAAGACCCATCCTCTCGCTTTAAAGCAGAAATTTGATTTCTCACCCTCCTCATCTTCACAGAGAGATGAAAAAGCTTGGAGTTGCAGTCCCCATTTTTCACCCATCTCAGTTTCGCCTTCTCAGCCCAAAGAGCCTCGTGTCTACGACTGGCAATCAACAAGGCCGTTTTAGCATCAGCTTCTTTATTGAAAAAATCATCAGACATACCTGATTCTTCAATTGAGTCTTGGATCGATTTTAAAGCCTTCGTTGCCTGCTCTAACTCCATATTAATATTTGGAAAGGAATCATGAGCCCATACCTTTAACACCTTTACTCTCTTGACTTTGCCGATAAAACATATATAGGGTCACCTTTTATACGCATCTTCCACGCCTCATCAACCCGAAAGAAAATTTTCATTTTCCATCCAAAATCCATGGAACACGAATGGAATGTTATTGCTTTGAGACAATATCAGAAATTACAAACAACGGGCATGATATGATACCGAACTCAACAAGACACGTGCATAACATTTCTGAAAAATCTATCCATTTTTTATTACAAAAACTGCGATCCAACCTGCTCACATGTCCTCTTCTCCTATTGTTTGTCGAGTAAATTTTTTCCGATAGATGAAATTGGTAATAACAAACAAGCATCTATCATCGCTTGGAATTCTGCTGAGCCAAGGTTAAAGGTTCTGGCCCCCTTTTTCATTGGAAAACAAGGTTGCATTAAAATCCCCAAACAGACCATGGGATCGCGAAGAAACACGCAATTCAACTCCAACCATAATGGCGACGAACTACTTTGAAGGAACTTCGCATGAACAAAAGATAGGCCAACCTTGCTACCGGGCCGGTCACACTCCTTTGAAATATGTTGTTCGACATTGATTTAACAATTGGACGAGCTATCCACACTTCCAAATAATCCACAAATTTGGAACCTTATTCGCCTATTATTGTGAATAAATCAAAAAAATAACCCAACTTATTAAAAAACAAAGCTGAAATCTACTCACTTGAACCATAGGTTCAGCCAAGCATAAAATATCCGGAAAAACTCCTTCACCGGCATTCGTAAGGCCTTTTACCGGAGCCTTCCTCACTCCACGAATATTCGGAAAAAGACCCTCATGGATCACTAATTTGCAGAGCAGCTGTCGGACTTTTTAGTCGACCACCACCTTCTTCTTTTGCTTCTGACCCGCCTTCCCTCCATTTTCTTTCTCCCTCAACAGAACTTCCCTATCCACAACACTCATGTCTGAATGCTGGATTGAGAGACAGTTCCATGTTATTTTTCGCTTTCTTTTGGTAAATCGGAGTGCTTTATTTGCTTTGTTTTGTTTTTTCTTTTCTTTTATTGAATGAGAAGATCAACTTGCAATAATAGTTGTATCAGTGGAGGTTGCCATGCCCCACAGTATGATAAAGACAAGTTTTGCCCTATAGCAGTACCTTAGGAATTGACCTGAGCAACCCCGGATCCCTGCCGGTAAGCTCCCAAAAAGCCAAAAAAATAAAAAATAAATAAAAAAAATCATAAAAAAAAAAGTTTTGCTATCCATTCTTTTGTGCTTGTCTTACTCTAGTTGTAGGTTATTTTTTGTTGCATGAGTGTTAGGTGGGTACGTAATACTAAGAATCGGTTAGAAAGAAGAGATCCAACAAGTGTGACCCTATACGTTTGCTCCCTTTAAAACCCTTCAATATGGGAGACCAACAACAAAGTCCTTCACCTAAATCTCTGAAAAATAGGTTCTACCCTGCTAGAATAGCCCAACCTTCCTGCATAGTTGTACCACAGGCCCAGGGCAATAATTTTGAACTCAAATCTCAATTCATCACTATGTTGCCCCACTTCCATGGGTTGACCTCTGAGGATACATATCTATTTCTAAGGGAATTCGAAGAGGTATGTGTTCTAATTAAGATCCAAGACTTTCGATCATCTTTTTAAGCTTAGGTTTATCACTTTTGCATTGAAAGATCAAGTTAAGAAGTGGTTATATGGGTTACCCACAAATTCCATAACCTCATAGGAGCAGTTCACGATTGTCTTCCTTAAGAGTTTTTCCCAACTCACGGGACCAATAAGCTTAGAATTGATATCCTTCAATTTAGGCAATAGCCAGTGAGTCATTTTCCAAACTTATGGAGAGATTCAAGGATCTACTCCAAGAATGCCCTCACCATGGCCTAGACCTATGGTATTTATGTCAAATAATTTTGAGGGTATTGATTACCCAACCAAACAAATGATAAAGTCTATGTGCCTTGAGGGATTCACATCCTTTACAAATAAAGGAAAGGCATGGGAATTCTTACTTGACTTAAATTGAAAAAACCGTGAGTGGGAATCAACCCAAGAGAATGAAAGAACGATATGAGAAAAGAATATTTTATGGATGAGATAGTAGGCAAGGAAGCTCATTTTGATAGCCTAATCAAGAGAATTGAGGCTATTGTTCCTAGAGAGCCATCATCAGTCAATTTGGTTAAGATTTGTGCTTGGTGCCAGTCCCCTGGTCATCTCATAGAAGAATGCCCCAACACTTCTGGGGGCACTGCAAATGATAGTGTTAATGCCTTATACCAGAATAATCCATATAGTAACACTTACAATCCAGGATGGAGTAATCACCCAAATTTTTCTTGGAATCAGGGCAACCAAACAGGGCCTTTCAATTTCCATAATCAAGGTCAACCTGGACTCCAAAGGCCTCCCTTTGCACAACAATCTTTTTCCCAAAATACCTTTCCTAGGTCAAATGTAGGACCTCAGGCTAGTTTTCCTAGGGCCCCTCTCCTATCATCTTATCAGCAAACCTCTGGGTTTAACAACACTGGAGAGGCAAGTAGAATAAGTGACTTAAAAAAAAATATGGCCCTCCTCATGACAAGCCATCGAAATCTTATGAGAGAACTCACTCAAGTTGTCTCAATTATGCGTGAGAGGGAGAAAGGAACTTTACCTAGTCAACCAGAGCCTAATCCTAGGCATCATCAGCCTGCTAGTTCACAAACATCAACTAATGCACCACTAAATATAGTATAAGGTTAGACCCAACAAGGGCCCTCTAACCAATGTAATACTGTTTATGCCCTTAGGAGTGGTAGAGAGTACCAACTGAGCATTCCTAAATCTTCCTCATCTATTACTCTGTTCACTCTCCTTGATTGAGGACACAAGTGTGCCTCTTGTTCCAGGTTCATCTGATGAACCTAAAGATTTTTCTGAAACTAAATATGATTTGGTTGAGGAAACCAAAAATGATTATTCTGAACAGGGGCAAATCCCTAACAATCCTTATGTTCATCTTATCCCATTGCCTAATCGCTTGGTACACAAAAAGAAACTGCTTCTATGGATAAAATTTTAGAAGTCTTCAAAAAGGTAGAAGTGAACATCTCTCTTTTGGATGCCATATCCCAGATCCCCGCTTATGCAAAGGTATTGAAAGATTTGTGTACTTACAAACGTATCACTAGTGTACCCAAAAAGGCATTCTTGGCGTTCCATAATTACTCAGCCTATAGCAGCCAAGTATAAGGATTCAGAGAGCCCTACCATATCTTGTGTCATAGGCAACACCTACATTGAGCATGCCTTACCTGACCTTGGTGCAAGTGTGAATCTTTTACCTTACCATGTGTACAAGCAACTTGGATTGGGAGAATTGGAAGCCACTGGAACTACTCTTTAGTTGGCAGATAGGTCTGTTAAAATTCCTAAAGGGATGGTTAAGGATGTCTTACTAAAGGTGGGGAAATTTATTTTTCCTGTTGATTTCATTGTGTTAGATACCAAGCCCTTCTCAACCAAGGATGAGATCCCAATAATTCTAGGAAGACCATTCTTGGCTACCAGTAATGCATAAATCAACTGCCAGAATGGTTTCCTAAGGTTATCTTTTGGTAACCAAACTGTTGAGTTTAACATGTTTAGGATAGGCAAGCAACCACATATGGAAGAAGAGATCAATATGCTTGAGGATTTTTTGGATTTTTTTGATGATTTAGTTACCAACTTTAATATTAATTTTGATTCAGAATTCCAAGAGTGTATGGATGAGTTGGATGATGATAGTGAAAATTTCTTTTCTAAAGTCTTGAGTCTTCATACACTTGTGGAGCCCGTAAGACCCCTTTCTAATTCCATTCCCAAACCTTCCATAGTTGAGCCCCCTAAGCTAGATCTTAAGGAGTTGTCATCTAATTTGAGGTATGCTTTCCTAGGGCCTGACCAGACTCTTCATGTAATAATTTCTTCAAATTTGACTTCTAGCCAGGAAGAGTAGTTACTTAAAGTGTTAAAAGATAATAAGGAAGCCCTAGGTTGGACCATGGCTGATATCAAGGGTATAAGCCCTTCTATTGTGTAACATCATATACATCTTATGGAGGATTCCAAACCATCCATAGAACCCCAAAGAAGTACTAACCTAGTGATGATGGAAGCTATTAAGAAAGAGATCCTAAAGTGCTTGAATCATGGGATAATTTATCCTATTTCTGACAGCCAATTGGTAAGCCCAGTTCACGTAGTGCCTAAGAAGTCTGGTGTGACTATAGTTCCCAATGCCAATAATGAACTAATTCCAACCCATGTCCAATCTGGGTGGAGAGTGTGCATTGACTACCGAAAACTTAATGTGGCAACCTGGAAGGACCACTTCCCATTGCTATTCATTGACCAGATGTTAGAGAGGTTAGTTGGACATGAATACTATTGTTTTCTTGATGGACATTCCGGCTATAACCAAATCCCAATTGCTTTAGAGGACCAACATAAGACCACTTTTACATGCCCATATGGAACTTTTGCTTACAGGCGTATGCCCTTTGGGCTTTGCAATGCCCCTGCTACGTTCCAACGATGCATAATGAGCATATTTTCTGATATGGTCAAAAAATTCTTAAAAGTATTTATGGATGACTTTTAAATTCATGGGAATTCCTATTCTGAATGTCCTTATCATCTTTCTCTAGTTTTGAAAAGGTGCATATCTAAGAATTTGGTTTTGAATTGGGAGAAATGCCATTTCATGGGTAAATTTGGTATTGTTTTAGGCCATGTAATATCCAATGAGGGAATTAAGGTAGATAGAACCAAAGTGGATTTAATTGATAATTTACCACCTCCTCAATCTGTTAAGGACGTTCGATCTTTTCTATGGCATGCAGGCTTCTACAGAAGGTTTGTTAAGAACTTTAGTCAGTTAGCCCGACCTCTCACTTCATTACTTGCCAAAGATCAAACTTTTGATTTTTTAAAGAGTTCCTATAATCCTTCAAACAACTTAAGAAGGAGTTGACGGTGCACCCATTGTTTAGCTGCTTGTTTGGATTGAACCTTTTGAGCGATGTGTGATGCTTGGTTTTGCCATAGGAGCAGTTTTGGGTCAAAGGATTAATAAGTTGCCCACTATCATTTACTATGCTAGTAGGACTTTAAATGATGCACAACAATTATATAACCACTGAAAAAAATTTAGCGGTTTTGTTTGCATTAGAAAAGTTTGATCTTACTTAGTTGGTTCACATGTGGTGGTGTATCTTGATCATTCGCTCTCGGATATTTAGTTGGAAGAAGGATGCCAAGCCCATCTCATTAGGTGGGTTTTACTTTTGCAAAGTTTGATTTAGAAATTAGGGATAAAAAGGAGTTGAAAACCTAGTTGCAGACCATTTATCCCGGCTTCCCAATTCCTTGTTGTCGATTCTACAATCAATGAGAACTTTCGGATGAGCAGATTATTTGCGTGTCCAATGAACCATGGTTTGCTGACATTGTCAACTTCTTAGTTTCAAATGTGACTCCAGATCACTGGTCCACCCAAGATAAGTATAGGTTTCATTCCCAAGTTAAGCACTTTTTTCTGGGATGATCCTTATTTATTTAAGATATGTCCGGATCAGATTATCCAACGATGTGTTCTTGATCTTGAGCACCATTCTATTCTTTCCTTTTGCCATGATCGAGGATTGTGGCGGCCATTTTAGGCCTACTAAGTTGTAAGGTATTGCAATGTGAATTTTATTGGCCCAGTCTCTTCAAAGACGCCTTTGCTTATTGTAAGGCTTGTCCTTCTTGTCAGTCTTTAGGAAAAATCAATAGAAGGAATATGATGCCCCTCAACCCTATTTTGGTAGTTGAGATCTTTGATGTATGGGGCATCAATTTTATGGGACCATTTCCTAATTCCTTTGAGAATCTATACATACTTTTTGCTATTGATTATGTTTTTAAATAGATAGAGGCCATACCTTGTAAATCTAATGACCACAAAGTGGTGGTTCAGTTTCTCAAAGAGAACATTTTTCTCGCTTCGGTGCACCACATGCAATAATTAGTGATAGGGGTACTCATTTTTATAATCGGCCTTTTGAGGCCTTAATGACAAATTATGGAATCACCCATAAGTTATCTATCCCTATCACCCCAAACTAGTGGCCAAGTGGAGGTGTCTAATAAGCGGACCAAACAAATCTTGGAGAAAGCGGCAATCCTAACCGTAAGATTGGTCCCTTAGGCTCATTAATGCCTTATGGGCCCATCGGACTGCATTCAAGACCGACTTTGGTCAATCTCCTACCATTTGGTGTATGGAAAAGCTTGTCACTTACAGTTGAGTTAAAGCATAAGGCCTTTTAGCCCCTCAAGAAACTCAACTTTGATTTTTCTAATCTGGGAATTCATCGTGGCTCCAACTATCGAGTTGGAGGAACTTAGGAATGAAGCCTATGAAAGTTCTAGGATTTATAAGGAAAATACCAAAGCTTTCCATGATAAGCACATTCTCGAAAATCTTTTACAATTGGTGATAAGGTCTTATTGTACAACTCTCGATTGCATCTTTTCCTAGTAAGCTTAGATCGATGGGATGGCCGTTTATTGTCCATAATGTATATCTCCTTGGATGTGGAGATTCGAATCCGGAACAAGGGTAATTTTGAAGGTTAATGGTCAGCTTTTAAAAACCCTTCCTCGAGTTTCCTATCTTTGGTAGTGAAGAGGTCATGGATCTCCGTGAACCTCTTTACATTGATGACTAACTTTTAATCAGATATGACCCCCTTGCATTGTATTTGTTTTTAATTCTTTTTATGCATTGAGGACATTACATGACTTAAGTGTGGGGGAGGGAAACCAGTTTTTGCTTTTTTCACTTTGTTTTATTTGTTTTTTTTTTCTTGAGCTTGCTAAAGGATGAAGTCCTACTTTGGTTTTTGGCTAATGATCATACCATTCGGTTGCTTGATGTATGAAAATAAAAGTTTTGACTAAGGTACCCATCTTGAGCGTATAGAAACCTGTTCAAAGAAAGAAACAAGCTTGTGTCTTGAGATGGGACTTTCTTTTGAAAACTAAGAGACCCTGTTTTATGGTGTTGGACCATATGTAAGTCATGGGTTACTTGTACTTTTGATTTGGAGTTGAGACCTTCTTTTTAATTTGGCATGGGTTAACAAATGCACAATTTTAAATAAAATGTGAAATGTGGTATAAAGAAGAATAAGAGTTGATTCCCTTGGAACTAGACAGGGCATTGCACCTCAGGAAGCATGGTGTCTTGATTGAAATTCCTTGGGAAGAAACTTCTGAAGGACCCTAGCATCATTGTGGGCATATGCAAAACGACTACATAGTAACTTGGGTGTCTGGTGTTTGCTCCACCATGTCATCCAGGCCAAAAGTAGTGGAGTAGAATAGAGTTTATTTAGGGAAGAAAAAGGAGAAAAAATGTGCAAATTTCATTAATGTTTAGTAATATGTTTTGATAAAAAAACACTCCAACGCCTTAGTCATTGGTTCCCTATTTCTTCACAAATGGTTTTGCCTTAAGATAAAGATGTTTTGGAAGAGACGAGGTGAGTTCCAAATTAAGAAATATGTCAGTGCCTGGAATTGATAAAGGGTAATAAAAGTTCAAGTGTGGGGGTCCCTTGTAAAAGAAATTATCTTTGCTTCGGATCGGTATGGCCCTTACCTTTAGCCAAGGTTGGGATTTTTTTATTCTGAATTTTGGGTGTATATTCACTGCAAATACCCATGAGACATAACTCGTCCACTAGGGGTGACCTAGGGGTTTAAAGGCTTGTTGCACGTGCTAAATGCAACCGTGATTCCTCTGAAAGTGAGTTAGGCTTTTTCTTTCATTTCTTTATTTATTTATCTTGCTCGAGGATGAGAAAAAGTCAAGTATGGGGGAATTTGATGAGCACAATAATCTATGAAATCTTAGGGATATAAGTGTACATTTTGCCCCACTTTGGATAGTACTACTTTTATTTTTCTTTTTTTTTTTAGTTTCCAAGTCTACAAGAGAAAGTGCTTAAAGTGAATCAAGAACCAGTCCAAAGGTGGGACCCACTCATTGGTATCACATCTTCTCTCCTACAAAATCATGAAGATTATTCTCTCCTTGCCACCTCACAAGATCTTGAAGATGCTATGTAGAGATTCCTTTATGATTTAATCAAGATTGAAAGATATTGGTTAATATTGTAAGTAAGGAATAGAATTTGTTAATTTTGGAAATAGATTATCTCTTTCCTCACACAATATCTCGGAGAATGAGGATTTTTACCAAGATTTTATTTTATTTTATTTTCTTTCTTTTCTTAAAGAAGACTTGTAGAAGGAAGGAGGCATGACAAAAGCCCTATAAAAGCCCCTTCATCCCCCCTCATAATGATTATTCCCCTTAGTTTATTTTCTAGTTTATGCTTAGTTCTCTTCTCTCTCTCCCTCTCTTACTCTCTTTAGTTTTAGTTCTTCTTTATTTTTTTCTTTAATCACTTTTGTAATAGTTTTTTATGTCAATTAATGCAAGCACTCTTTTATTCTTATTCAGTCTTTTATGTTTATGATTTATGTAATTGAGTTGTAAATTTTAAAGTTATAGTTCTAGGCTTAGATCTAGGTGACAAGATCACGAGCCGTGGAGCATTTTTTTTTTTCAAGTTCAGTTTGTTATTCAAGATTTAGTTTCTCTAGTACTAGAAATTTAAGATTTGATTTATTCCAGATCTTGTTTTTAGTACTGGTAGTATCTCAAATCACCCAAGCTTTCAAGTTCAAACATTGATTTAAGTAAGTAGGCTCCTTCAGTAATTTTCTCTCCCCCTCTCATTCCCTCTTCTAACTATCCTTTATTTCTTAATTTAGGATTTTAATTTCATTTGTTATATTATTCCTTTCCCTTTCCCCCAAGGTTCATGGCTAGTGCATGTGTTGGCTTTGCCCCTCCTAGGCATAGAACCATCATTTTATTGTTTTTATTTTAATTGCCTCCCTTTCCCTAAAGCCAAGTAGAGTAACCTTTGTAAGAGTGACTCTTTGGTCAAGTAGGGAAGCTCATATTATGATGCATCCCTCGGGCTAAGTAGAGAAACCTACTTGTGAGTCTCTCTCTACCTTTATCCCTTTTCTTTTACTTTATTTTTATTTCAGCATTTTTTTCCTTTATTGTTTTTTTTTAATTATGTGTTTTCAGTTATTTATTTATTTAATTTTAATTACGTGGCTTGCGTCTTTAAATTCTTAGATGACAAATGGTTAGGACATTATTTTAGATACATATATTTAGGATGGTAGTTAGAATTAGCTCACAACCATTAATAGGTTCACTTTCGCATTATTAAAAGAAAAAAAATAAAGTGGCTGCTCTCCCTGCTTTCGACCCGTAGCTACACTGATCCGTACGCTTGCTTTTATATTTAAAATCTCAAACACATGTGCAATAAGCCTTTAAACCCCTAGGTCACCCCTAGTGGACGAGTTGTGACTCGTGGGTGTTCGTAGTGAATATACACCCAAAATTCAGAATAAACAAATCCCAACCTTGGCTTAAGGTAAGGGCCATACCGATCCGGAGCAAAGATTATTTCTCTTACAAGGGACCCCCACACTTGAACTTTTATTACCCTTTTTCAATTTCAGGCACTAGCATATTTCTTAATTTGGAACTCACCTCGTCTCTTCCAAAACATCCTTATCTTAAGGCAAAACCACTTGTGAAGAAATAGGGAACCAATGACTAAGGCGTTGGAGTGTTTTTGACCAAAACATATTACTAAGCATTAATGACATTTGCACATTTTTTTCTCCTTTTTTTAGCAATAAACTCTATTATACTCTCTTGCTTTTGGCACGAATGACATGGTGGAGCAAACGGACACCAAA
>CM040968.1:13066397-13087642 GCA_022985045.1 Macadamia tetraphylla | reverse complement strand
TTTACCAACACTGGAGAGGTAAGTAGAATAAGTGACTTGAAAAAAAATATAGCCCTCCTCATGACAAGCCATCAAAATCTTACGAGAGAACTCACTCAAGTTGTCTCAATTATGTCTGTGAGGGAGAAAGGAACTTTACCCAGTCAACCAGAGCCTATCCCTAGGCATCATCAGCCTGTTAGTTCACAAACATCAACTAATGCACCACTAAATATAGTACAAGGTCAAACCCAACAAGGGCCCTCTAACCAATGTAATGTTGTTTATGCCCTTAGGAGTGGTAGAGAGTACCAACAAAGGAAATTCTTTATTGCAGGAGGCTGGGTCTGAACATTCTTAGCGCGGGCATTAAATTCCCCCTGAAAGTTTATTGGTGCAAACCGCTAATGGCGTGGGTAAAGCTAAACTTTGATGGAAGCTCTCTTGGGAACCCTGGTAATGCAGGTGCAGGTGCAATCATGAGAGATCATAATGGCAGGTGTCTCTGGTCTTGCAGTATATATTTGGGGATTAGAGAAAATTATGAAGCAGAATTAGAAGGTCTAATGCATGGTCTCATGGAAGCAAAACAGTTAGCTATTCCATTTCTCTGGGTAGAATCAGATTCAGCGGCTCTGGTTATGTCAATTCATCAGGGAAAAATTCCATGGATGGCTATGCAGAGATGGAACCATCTAAGGCAATTCTTGGGGAGTATTACATGGAAAATCACTCACAACTATAGAGAAGGGAACTCGGTGGCAGACTTCCTAGCCAAGAAAGCTGCAAAATCAAGATGCTCGACAGTAAATGACATTTTTCCTGGCCATATCTCTGATATGATGGCGAGAGATGAATCTTCTAGACCCTCGTATAGATTTATGTAGTGAGCAGCCCTAGGTCCTGCTGATGGCTATGCCGAAGGTGGGGCCTCGTGGCTTGCTTTGTGTTTTTGTTTGTTGTTTGCTAGTATTTTTCTTCTTTCTCAATGAATTATCAATTTAGCAAAAAAAAAAAAGAGTACCAACAGAGCGTTCCTAAATCTTTCTCATTTATTACTCTTGTTAACTCTCCTTCAGTTGAGGACACAAGTGTGCCTCTTATTTCAGGTTCGTCTGATGAACCTAAAGATTTTTCTGAAACTAAAGATGATTTGGTTGAGGAAACCAAAAATGACTCTTCTAAACAGGGGCAAATTCCTAACAGTCCTTATGTTTATCCGATCCCATTTCCTAATCACTTGGCACACAAAAGAAGACTGCTTCCATGGATAAAATTTTAGAAGTCTTCAAAAAGGTAGAAGTGAACATCCCTCTTTTGGATGCCATATCCCAGATCCCCGCCTATGTAAAAGTCTTGAAAGATTTGTGTACTCACAAGCGTATCACTAGTGTGCCCAAAAGGCGTTCTTGGCGGTAACATTAGTTCCATAATTACTCGACCTATAGCGACCAAGTATAAGGATCCGAGGCCCTACCATATCTTGTGTCATAAACACCTACATGAGCATGCCTTACTTGACCTTGGCACAAGTGTGAATCTTTTACCTTACCATGTGTACAAGCAACTTGGATTGGGAGAATTGAAAGCCACTGGAACTACTCTTCAGTTGGCAGATAGGTCTGTTAAAATTCCTAAATGGATGGTTGAGGATGTCTTACTAAAGGTGGGGGAATTTATTTTTCCTATTGATTTTATTGTGTTAGATACCAAGCCCTTTTCAACTAAGGATGAGATCCCAATAATTCTAGGAAGACCATTCTTGGCTACCAGTAATGCATTAATCAACTGTCAGAATGGTTTCCTAAGATTATATTTTGGTAACCAAACTGTTGAGTTTAACATGTTTAGGATAGGCAACCAACCACATATGGAAGAAGAGATTAATATGATTGAAGATTTTTTGGATTTTTTTGATGATTTTTTTTTCGCTAGAAGGTCAGAAATATGTATTAAAAAAGAGAGAAGAAAAGGAAAAAAATATAATACAACCTAAGAGCCAGAAGCGAGCCTCCACCTACGGCATTGCTATCAGTGGAGACTCACTTCCGCTATCTCATAAATCTAAATCTCATTCTTCCTGCCTCATCTAAAAACAGCTCGCTCATGATGCGATGAGGGAGGATTACATCGTCAGAAGAGGTGTATCATATTTCTGATGATTTAATTACCAACTTTAATATTAATTTTGATTCAGAATTCCAAGAGTGTATGGATGAGTTGGATGATGATAGTGAAATTTTTTCTAAATTCTTGAGTCTTCACACACTGTGGAGCCCTTAGGACCCTTTCCAATTTCATTCCCAAACCTTCCATAGTTGAGCCCCCTAAGCTAGATCTTAAAGAGTTGCCATCTAATTTGAGGCATGCTTTCCTAGGGTCTGACCAGACTCTTCCTGTAATAACTTTTTCAAATTTGACTTCTAGCCAGGAAGAGGAGTTACTTAAAGTGTTAAGAGATAATAATGAAGCCCTAGGTTGGACCATAGCTAATATAAAGGGTATAAGCCCTTCTATTGTGCAACATCATATACATCTTATGGAAGATTCCAAACCATCCACGGAACCCTAAAGAAAAGCTAACCCAGTGATGATGGAAGCTATTAAAAAAGAGATCCTAAAGTGCTTGGATTATGGAATAATTTATCCTATTTCTGACAGCCAATGGGTAAGCCCAGCTCACGTAGTGCCTAAGAAGTCTAATGTGACTGTAGTTCCTAATACCAATAATGAACTAATTCCAACCCGTGTCCAATCTGGGTGGAGAGTGTGCATAGACTACAGGAAACTTAATGCGACAACCTGGAAGGACCACTTTCCATTGCCATTCATTGACCAGATGTTAGAGAGGTTAGCTGGACATGAATACTATTGTTTTCTTCATGGATATTCCGGCTATAACCTGATCCCAATTGCTTTAGAGAACCAACATAAGACCACTTTTACATGCCCATATGGAATATTTGCTTATAGGCGTATGCCCTTTGGGCTTTGCAATGCCCCTGCTATGTTCCAACGATGCATGATGAGCATATTTTCTGACAAGGTCAAAAAATTCTTAGAAGTATTTATGGATGTCTTTTCAATTTATGGGAATTCTTATTCTGAATGTCTTTATCATATTTCTCTAGTTTTGAAAAGGTGCATATCTAAGAATTTGATTTTGAATTGGGAGAAATGCCATTTCATGGTTAAATCTGGTATTGTTTTAGGCCATGTAATGTCCAAGGAGGGAATTAAGGTAGATAGAGCCAAAGCGGATTTAATTAATAATTTACCACCTCCTCAATCTATTAAGGACGTCTGATCTTTTCTAGGGCATGCGGGCTTCTACAGAAGGTTTAATAAGAACTTTAGTCTATTAGCCCAACCTCTCACTTCATTACTTGCCAAAGATCAAACTTTTGAGTTTTCTAAAGAGTGCTTAGAATCCTTCAAACAGCTTAAGAAGGAGTTGACCAATGCACCCATTGTTCAACCACCTGTTTAGACTGAAACTTTTGAACTGATGTGTGATGCTTCGGATTTTGCCATAGGAACGGTTTTGGGCCAAAGGATTAATAAGTTGCCCACTGTCATTTACTATGCTAGTAGGACCTTAAATGATGCACAACTCAATTATACAACCACTAAAAAAGAATTTTTAGTGGTTGTGTTTGCATTAGAAAAGTTTCAGTCTTACTTAGTTGGTTCATATGTGGTGGTGTATACTGATCATTTTGCTCTCAGATACTTAGTTCAGAAGAAGGATGCCAAAGCCCATTTCATTAGGTGTGTTTTACTTTTGCAAGAGTTTGATATAGAAATTAGGGATAAAAAATGAGTTGAAAACCTAGTAGCAGACCATTTATCCCGGCTTCCCAATTCCTTGACTGTCAATTCTCCGACCAACAAGAACTTTTCAGATGAGCAGTTATTTGCGATGTCCGATGAACCATGGTTTCTTGACAATGTCAACTTCTTAGTTTCAAGTGTATCTCCGGATCACTGGTCCACCCAAGATAAGTATAGGTTTCATTCCCAAGTTAAGCACTTTTTCTGGGATGATCCTTATTTGTTTAAGATATGTCCGGATCAGATTATCCGACGATGTGTTCCTGATCATGAGCAACATTCTATTCTCTCTTTTTGTCATGATCATGCATGTGGTGGATACTTTGGACCTAAGAAGACTGCAGCGAAGGTTCTCCAATGCGGATTTTATTGGCCCACTCTTTTTAGCGATGCTTTTGATTTTTGTAAGGCTTATCCCGCCTGCCAGTCTTTTGGCCGTATCAATAAGAGGAATATGATGTCCCTCAACCCTATTTTGGTAGTTGAGATCTTTGTTGTATGGGGCATCGATTTTATAGGACCATTCCCTAATTCCTTTGGAAATCTGTACATACTTTTGACTGTTGATTATGTTTCTAAATGGATAGAGGCCATACCTTGTAAATCTAATGATCACAAAGTGGTGGTCTGGTTTCTCAACGAGAACATTTTTTCCCGCTTCAGTGCACCACGTGCAATAATTAGTGATAGGGGTACTCATTTTTGTAATCGGCCTTTTGAGGCCTTAATGAAAAAGTATGGGATCACCCATAAGTTATCTATCCCTTATCAGATCACCCATAAGTTATCTATCCCTTATCACCCACAAACTAGTGGCCAGGTGGAGGTGTCTAATAGGTAGATCAAACAAATTATGGAGAAAACTGTTAATCCCAACCGTAAGAATTGGTCCCTTAGGCTCATTGATGCCTTGTGGGCCCATCGGACTACATTCAAGACTGGCCTTGGCCAATCTTCCTACCGTTTGGTGTATGGAAAAGCCTACCACTTACTAGTTGAGTTGGAGCATAAGGCCTTTTGGGCCATCAAGAAGCTCAACTTTGATTTGTCTGATGTGGGAATTCATTGTAGGCTCCAACTATCTGAGTTGGAGGAACTTAGGAATGATACTTATGAAAGCTCTAGGATTTACATGGAAAAGACCAAAGCTTTTCATGATAAGCACATTCTGGTTAAATCTTTTGTAATTGGTGATAAGGTCTTATTGTACAACTCTCAATTGCATCTTTTCCCTGGTAAGCTTAGATCCCGATGTGATGACCCGTTTATTGTCTATAATGTACATCCCCATGGGGTTGTGGAGATTCTGAATCCAAGAACAAGGGTAATTTCAAAGGTTAATGGTCAGCGTTTAAAACCATTCCTCGAGTTTCCTAATACTGGTAGTGAAAAGGTCATGGATCTCTATGAACCTCTTTACACTGATGACTATCTTTTAATCATGTATGACTCCCTTGCATTGTCTTCGTTTTTAATTCTTTTTCATGCATTGAGAACATTGCATGACTTAAGTGTGGGGGAGGGAAACCAGTTTCTGCTTTTTCCACTTTGTTTTATTTATTTATTTTTTTTTTTTTTTTGAGCTTGCTAAAGGATGAAGTCCTATATAGGCTTTTAGCTAATGATCATACCATTTGGTTGCTTGATGTATGAAAATAAAAGTTTTGACTAAGGTACCTATTTTGAACGTATAAAAACCCTATTGAGAAGAAAGAAACAAGTCTGTGTCTTGAGATGGGACTTTCTTTTGGAAAATAAGAGACCCCTGTTTTATGGTGTTGGACCATATATAAGTCTGTGGGTTCCTTATACTTTTGATTTGGATTTGAGACCTTTTTAATTTGACATGGGTTGACAAATGCACAATTTTAAATGAAATGTGAAATGTGGTATAAAGAAGAATAAGAGTTGATTCCCTTGGAACTAGATAGGGTATTGCGCCTCAAGAAGCATGGTGTCTTGATCGAAATTTCTTGGGAGAAAACTTTTGAAGGAACTTTAGCATCACTGTCTTTGTGGGCATATGCAAAAAGCGAAGCTACATAGTAACTTGGGTGTCTGGTGTTTGCTCCACCATGTCATTCAGGCCAAAAGCAGTAGAGTATAATAGAGTTTATTAAGCGAAAAAAAAGGAGAAAAAAATGTGCAAATGTCATTAATGCTTAGTAATATGTTTTGGTCAAAAACACTCCAACGCCTTAGTCATTGGTTCCCTATTTCTTCACAAGTGGTTTTGCCTTAAGATAAGGATGTTTTGGAAGAGACGAGGTGAGTTCCAAATTAAGAAATATGCTAGTGCCTGAAATTGAAAAAGGGTAATAAAAGTTCAAGTGTGGGGGTCCCTTGTAAGAGAAATAATCTTTGCTCCGGATCGGTATGGCCCTTACCTTAAGCCAAGGTTGGGATTTGTTTATTCTGAATTTTGGGTGTATATTCTCTGAACACCCAGAGTCACAACTCGTCCACTAGGGGTGACCTAGGGGTTTAAAGGCTTATTGCACATGTGTTTGAGATTTTAAATATAAAAGCAAGCGTACGGATCAGTGTAGCTACGGGTCGAAAGCAGGGAGAGCAGCCACTTTATTTTTTTTCTTTTAATAATGCGAAAGTGAACCTATTAATGGTTGTGAGCTAATTCTAACTACCATCCTAAATATATGTATCTAAAATAATGTCTAACCATTTGTCATCTAAGAATTTAAAGGCAAGCCACGTAATTAAAATTAAATAAATAAATAACTGAAAACACATAATTAAAAAAAACAATAAAGGAAAAAATGCTGAAATAAAAATAAAGTAAAAAGGGATAAAGGTAGAAGAGACTCACAAGTAGGTTTCTCTACTTAGCCGAGGATGCATCATAATATGAGCTTCCTACTTGACCAAAAGTCACTCTTACAAAGGTTACTCTACTTGGCTTTAGGAAAGGAGGCAATTAAAATAAAAACAATAAAATGATGGTTCTATGCCTAGGAGGGGCAAAGCCAACACATGCACTAGCCATGAACCTTGGGGGAAAGGGAAAGGAATAATATAACAAATGAAATTAAAATCCTAAATTAAGAAATAAAGGATAGTTAGAAGAGGGAATGAGAGGGGGAGAGAAAATTACTGAAGGAGCCTACTTACTTAAATCAATGTTTGAACTTGAAAGCTTGGGTGATTTGAGATACTACCAGTACTAAAAACAAGATCTGGAATAAATCAAATCTTAAATTTCTAGTACTAGAGAAACTAAATCTTGAATAACAAACTGAACTTGAAAAAAAAAAATGCTCCACGGCTCGTGATCTTGTCACCTAGATCTAAGCCTAGAACTATAACTTTAAAATTTACAACTCAATTACATAAATCATAAACATAAAAGACTGAATAAGAATAAAAGAGTGCTTGCATTAATTGACATAAAAACTATTACAAAAGTGATTAAAGAAAAAATAAGAAGAACTAAAACTAAAGAGAGTAAGAGGGAGAGAGAGAAGAAATAAGCATAAACTAGAAAATAAACTAAGGGAATAATCATTATGAGGGGGATGAAGGGGCTTTTATAGGGCTTTTGTCATGCCTCCTTCCTTCTAAGTCTTCTTTAAGAAAAGAAAGAAAATAAAATAAAATAAAATCTTGGTAAAAATCCTCATTCTCCGAGATATTGTGTGAGGAAAGAGATAATCTATTTCCAAAATTAACAAATTCTATTCCTTACTTACAATATTAACCAATATCTTTCAATCTTGATTAAATCATAAAGGAATCTCTACATAGCATCTTCAAGATCTTGTGAGGTGGCAAGGAGAGAATAATCTTCATGATTTTGTAGGAGAGAAGATGTGATACCAATGAGTGGGTCCCACCTTTGGACTGGTTCTTGATTCACTTTAAGCACTTTCTCTTGTAGACTTGGAAACTAAAAAAAAAAAGAAAAATAAAAGTAGTACTATCCAAAGTGGGGCAAAATGTACACTTATATCCCTAAGATTTCATAGATTATTGTGCTCATCAAATTCCCCCATACTTGACTTTTTCTCATCCTCGAGCAAGATAAATAAATAAAGAAATGAAAGAAAAAGCCTAACTCACTTTCGTAGGAATCACGGTTGCATTTAGCACGTGCAACAAGCCTTTAAACCCCTAGGTCACCCCTAGTGGACGAGTTATGTCTCATGGGTATTTGCAGTGAATATACACCCAAAATTCAGAATAAAAAAATCCCAACCTTGGCTAAAGGTAAGGGCCATACCGATCGAAGCAAAGATAATTTCTTTTACAAGGGACCCACACTTGAACTTTTATTACCCTTTATCAATTCGAGGACATATTTCTTAATTTGGAACTCACCGTCTCTTCAAAACATCTTTATCTTAAGGCAAAACCATTTGTGAAGAAATAGGAACCAATGACTAAGGCGTTGGAGTGTTTTTTTATCAAAACATATTACTAAACATTAATGAAATTTGCACATTTTTTCTCCTTTTTCTTCCCTAAATAAACTCTATTCTACTCCACTACTTTTGGCCTGGATGACATGGTGGAGCAAACACCAGACACCCAAGTTACTATGTAGCTGCGTTTTTTGCATATGCCCACAATGATGCTAGGGTCCTTCAGAAGTTTCTTCCCAAGGAATTTCAATCAAGACACCATGCTTCCTGAGGTGCAATGCCCTGTCTAGTTCCAAGGGAATCAACTCTTATTCTTCTTTATACCACATTTCACATTTTATTTAAAATTGTGCATTTGTTAACCCATGCCAAATTAAAAAGAAGGTCTCAACTCCAAATCAAAAGTACAAGTAACCCACAGACTTACATATGGTCCAACACCATAAAACAGGGGTCTCTTAGTTTTCAAAAGAAAGTCCCATCTCAAGACACAAGCTTGTTTCTTTCTTTTGAACAGGGTTTCTATACGTTCAAGATGGGTACCTTAGTCAAAACTTTTATTTTCATACATCAAGCAACCGAATGGTATGATCATTAGCCAAAAACCAAAGTAGGACTTCATCCTTTAGCAAGCTCAAGAAAAAAAAAACAAATAAAACAAAGTGAAAAAAGCAAAAACTGGTTTCCCTCCCCCACACTTAAGTCATGTAATGTCCTCAATGCATAAAAAGAATTAAAAACAAATACAATGCAAGGGGGTCATATCTGATTAAAAGTTAGTCATCAATGTAAAGAGGTTCACGGAGATCCATGACCTCTTCACTACCAGTATTAGGAAACTCGAGGAATGGTTTTAAACGCTGACCATTAACCTTCAAAATTACCCTTGTTCCTGGATTCAGAATCTCCACAGCCCCAAGGAGATATACATTATGGACAATAAACGGGCCATCCCATCAGGATCTAAGCTTACTAGGGAAAAGATGCAATCGAGAGTTGTACAATAAGACCTTATCACCAATTGTAAAAGATTTTCGTAGAATGTGCTTATCATGGAAAGCTTTGGTATTTTCCTTATAAATCCTAGAACTTTCATAGGCTTCATTCCTAAGTTCCTCCAACTCAGATAGTTGGAGCCTACGATGAATTCCCGCATTAGAAAAATCAAAGTTGAGTTTCTTGATGGCGCAAAAGGCCTTATGCTTTAACTCAACTGGTAAGTGACAAGCTTTTCCATACACCAAATGGTAGGGAGATTGACCAAAGTCGGTCTTGAATGCAGTCCGATGGGCCCATAAGGCATTAATGAGCCTAAGGGACCAATCCTTACGGTTAGGATTGCCAGTTTTCTCCAAGATTTGTTTGGTCTGCCTATTAGACACCTCCACTTGGCCACTAGTTTGGGGGTGATAAGGGATAGATAACTTATGGGTGATTCCATAATTTGTCATTAAGGCCTCAAAAGGCCGATTATAAAAATGAGTACCCCTATCACTAATTATTGCATGTGGTGCACCGAAGCGAGAAAAATGTTCTCTTTGAGAAACTGAACCACCACTTTGTGGTCATTAGATTTACAAGGTATGGCCTCTATCTATTTAAAAACATAATCAATAGCAAAAAGTATGTATAGATTCTCAAAGGAATTGGAAATGGTCCCATAAAATTGATGCCCATACATCAAAGATCTCAACTACCAAAATAGGGTTGAGGGCATCATATTCCTTCTATTGATTTTCCTAAAGGACGACAAGAAGGACAAGCCTTACAATAAGCAAAGGCGTCTTTGAAAACTGGGCCAATAAAATTCACATTGCAATACCTTGGCTACAGTCTTAGTAGGCCAAAATGGCAGCCACAATCGATCATGGCAAAGGAAAGAATAGAATGGTGCTCAAGATCAAGAACACATCGTTGGATAATCTGATCGGACATATCTTAAATAAATAAGGATCATCCCGAAAAAAGTGCTTAACTTGGAATGAAACCTATACTTATCTTGGGTGGACCCGTGATGCAGGTCACATTTGAAACTAAGAAGTTGACAATGTCAGCAAACCATGGTTCATTGGACACTGCAAATAACTGTTCATCTGGAAAGTTCTCATTGATTGTAGAATCGACAGTCAAGGAATTGGGAAGCCAGGATAAATGGTCTGCAACTAGGTTTTCAACTCCTTTTTTATCCCTAATTTCTAAATCAAACTCTTGCAAAAGTAAAACCCACCTAATGAGATGGGCTTTGGCATCCTTCTTCTGAACTAAATATCTGAGAGCAGAATGATCAGTATACACCACCACATGTGAACCAACTAAGTAAGACTGAAACTTTTCTAATGCAAACAAAACCGCTAAATTTTTTTTTTCAGTGGTTATATAATTAAGTTGTGCATCATTTAAAGTCCTACTAGCATAGTAAATGATAGTGGGCAACTTATTAATCCTTTGACCCAAAACTGCTCCTATGGCAAAATCCGAAGCATCACACATCAGTTCAAAAGGTTCAATCCAAACAGGCAGTTAAACAATGGGTGCACTGGTCAACTCCTTCTTAAGTTGTTTGAAGGATTATAGGAACTCTTTAAAAAAATCAAAAGTTTGATCTTTGGCAAGTAATGAAGTGAGAGGTCGGGCTAACTGACTAAAGTTCTTAACAAACCTTCTGTAGAAGCCTGCATGCCATAGAAAAGATCGAACGTCCTTAACAGATTGAGGAGGTGGTAAATTATCAATTAAATCCACTTTGGTTCTATCTACCTTAATTCCCTCATTGGATATTACATGGCCTAAAACAATACCAAATTTACCCATGAAATGGCATTTCTCCCAATTCAAAACCAAATTCTTAGATATGCACCTTTTCAAAACTAGAGAAGATGATAAGGACATTGAATAGGAATTCCATGAATTTAAAGTCATCCATAAATACTTTTAAGAATTTTTGACCATATCAGAAAATATGCTCATTATGCATCGTTGGAGCGATGCGAGGGCATTACAAAGCCCAAAGGGCATCGCTGTAAGCAAAAGTTCCATATGGGCATGTAAAAGTGGTCTTATGTTGGTCCTCTAAAGCAATTGGGATTTGGTTATAGCGGAATGTCCATCGAAAACAATAGTATTCATGTCCAACTAACCTCTCTAACATCTGGTCAATGAATAGCAATGGGAAGTGGTCCTTCAGGTTGCCACATTAAGTTTTCGTAGTCAATGCACCTCTCACCCAGTTGGACATGGGTTGGAATTAGTTCATTATTGGCATTGGGAACTATAGTCACACCAGACTTCTTAGGCACTACGTGAACTGGGCTTACCAATTGGCTGTCAGAAATAGGATAAATTATCCCATGATTCAAGCACTTTAGGATCTCTTTCTTAATAGCTTCCATCATCACTAGGTTAGTACTTCTTTGGGGTTCTATGGATGGTTTGGAATCCTCCATAAGATGTATATGATGTTACACAATAGAAGGGCTTATACCCTTGATATCAGCCATGGTCCAACCTAGGGCTTCCTTATTATCTTTTAACACTTTAAGTAACTACTCTTCCTGGCTAGAAGTCAAATTTGAAGAAATTATTACATGAAGAGTGCAGTGGGGCCCTAGGAAAGCATACCTCAAATTAGATGACAACTCCTTAAGATCTAGCTTAGGGGCTCAACTATGGAAGGTTTGGGAATGGAATTAGAAAGGGGTCTTACGGGCTCCACAAGTGTATGAAGACTCAAGACTTTAGAAAAGAAATTTTCACTATCATCATCCAACTCATCCATACACTCTTGGAATTCTGAATCAAAATTAATATTAAAGTTGGTAACTAAATCATCAAAAAAATCCAAAAAATCCTCAAGCATATTGATCTCTTCTTCCATATGTGGTTGCTTGCCTATCCTAAACATGTTAAACTCAACAGTTTGGTTACAAAAGATAACCTTAGGAAACCATTAAGCAGTTGATTTATGCATTACTGGTAGCCAAGAATGGTCTTCCTAGAATTATTGGGATCTCATCCTTGGTTGAGAAGGGCTTGGTATCTAACACAATGAAATCAACAGGAAAAATAAATTTCCCCACCTTTAGTAAGACATCCTTAACCATCCCTTTAGGAATTTTAACAGACCTATCTGCCAACTAAAGAGTAGTTCGATGGCTTCCAATTCTCCCAATCCAAGTTGCTTGTACACATGGTAAGGTAAAAGATTCACACTTGCACCAAGGTCAGGTAGGCATGCTCAATGTAGGTGTTGCCTATGACACAAGATATGGTAGGGCTCTCGAATCCTTATACTTGGCTGCTATAATGAGTAATTATGGAGCATAAGAATGCCTTTTGGGTACACTAGTGATCGTTTGTAAGTACACAAATCTTTCAATACCTTTGCATAAGCGGGGATGCAGGATATGGCATCCAAAGAGATGTTCACTTCTACCTTTTGAAGACTTCTAAATTTTATCCATAAAGCAGTTTCTTTTTGTGTACCAAGCGATTAGGCAATGGGATAAGATGAACATAAGATTGTTGAGGATTTGCCTATTCAGAATAATCATTTTGGTTTCCTCAACCAAATCATATTTAGTTCGAGAAAATCTTTAGGTTCATCAGATGAACTGGAACAAGAACACACTTGTGTCCTCAACTGAAGGAGAGTGAACAGGAGTAATAGATGAGGAAGATTTAGGAATGCTCAGTTGGTACTCTCTACCACTCCTAAGGGCATAAACAGTATTACATTGGTTAGAGGGCCCTTGTTGGGTCTAACCTTATACTATATTTAGTGGTGCATTAGTTGATGTTTGTGAACTAGCGGTGATGATGCCTAGGATTAGGCTCAGTTGACTAGGTAAAGTTCCTTTCTCCCTCTCATAATTGAGACAACTTGGTGAGTTCTCTCATAAGATTCGATGGCTTGTCATGAGGAGGCCATATTTTTTTTAAGTCACTTATTCTACTTGCCTCTCCGGTGTTGTTAAACCCGAGGTTTCTTGATAAGATGATAGGAGAGGGCCCTAGGAAAACTAACTGAGGTCCTACATTTGACCTAGGAAAGGTATTTTGGGAAAAAGATTGTTGTGCAAAGGGAGGCCTTTGGGTCAGTTGACCTTGATTATGGAAATTGAAAGGCCCTGTTTGGTTGCCCTGATTCCAAGAAAAATTTGGGTGATTACTCCATCCTGGATTGTAAGTGTTACTATATGGATTATTCTGGTATAAGGCATTAACACTATCATTTGCAGTGCCCCCAGAAGTGTTGGGGCATTCTTCTATGAGATGACCAGGGGACTGGCACCAAGCACAAATCTTAACCAAATTGACTGATGATGGCTCTCTAGGAACAATAGCCTCAATTCTCTTGATTAGGCTATCAAAATGAGCTTCCTTGCCTACTATCTCATCCATAAAATATTCTTTTCTCATATCGTTCTTTCATTCTCTTGGGTTGATTCCCACTCACGGGTTTTTTCAGCTAAGTCAAGTAAGAATTCCCATGCCTTTCCTTTATTTGTAAAGGATGTGAATCCCTCAAGGCACATAGACTTTATCATTTGTTTGGTTGGGTAATCAATACCCTCAAAATTATTTGACATAAATACCATAGGTCTAGGCCATGGTGAGGGCATTCTTGGAGTAGATCCTTGAATCTCTCCATAAGTTTGGAAAATGACTCACTGGGCTATTGCCTAAATTGAAGGATATCAATTCTAAGCTTATTGGTCCTGTGAGTTGGGAAAAACTTCTTAAGGAAGACAACTGTGAACTGTTCCCATGAGGTTATGGAATTTGTGGGTAACCCATATAACCACTTCTTAACTTGATCTTTCAATGCAAAGTGATAAACCTAACTTATGACATGATCGGAAAACTTTGGATCTTAATTAGAACACATACCTCTTGAATTCCCTTAGAAATAGATATGTATCCTCGAGGTCAACCCATGGAGTGGGGCAACATAGTGATGAATTGAGATTTGAGTTCAAAATTATTGCCTGGGCACGTGGTACAACTATCTGGGAAGGTTGGGCTATTCTAGCGAGGTAGAACCTATTTTAGAGATTTAGGTGAAGGACTTTGTTGTTGGTCTCCCATATTGAAGGGTTTTAAAGGGCAAGCGTATAGGGTCACACTTGTTGGATCTCTTCTTTCTAACCGATTCTTAGTATACGTACCCACCTAACACTCATGCAACAAAAATAACCTACAACTAGAGTAAGACAAGCACAAAAGAATGGATAGCAAAACTTTTTTTTTATGATTTTTTATTTATTTTTTATTTTTTGGCTTTTTGGGAGCTTCTGGCGGGATCGGGGTGCTCGAGGTCAATTCCTAAAGATCTTGCTATAGGGCAAAACTTGTCTTTATCATCTTGTGGGGCATGGCAACCTCCGATACAACTATTATTGCAAGTTGATCTTCTCATTCAATAAAGAAAAAAAAAAACAAAGCAAATAAAAGTTTACCAAAAGGAAAAATAACATGGGCTTCTCTCAATCCGGCATTAGACATGAGTGTTGTGGATAGGGAATTCTTGAGGAGAAAAAATGGAGGGAAGGCGGGTGTAAAGCAAAAGAAGAAGGTGGTGGTGGACTAAAATCGACAAGCGTTAACAAATTAGTGATCCATGAGGGTCTTTTTCGGAATATTTGGGTGAGGAAGGCTTTTGGTAAAGGGCCTTGAATCTTTGGTGAAGGAGTTTTTCGGATATTTTATGCTTGGCTGAACCTATGGTTCAAGTGAGTAGATTTCGCTTTTTTTTTAATAAGTTGGGTTATTCTTTTGATTTTATTCACAATAATAAAGAATAAGGTTCCAAATTTGTGGATTATTTGGAAGTGTGGGATAGCTTCGTCAATTGTTAAATCAATGTCGAACAACATATTTATTTGGGGTGTGGCGGTAGCAAGGTTGGCCTATCTTTTGTTCATCAGTTCCTTCAAAGTAGTTAAATGCATGATTATGGTTGGAGTTGGAATTGCGGTTTCTTCTGCGATCCCATAGTCATTCTTGGGGATTTTAATGCAACCTTGTTTTCCAATGAAAAAGGGGCGAGAACCTTTAACCTTGGCTCTCTGCGAGAATTCGAGCGATGATAGATGCTTGTTTGTTATTACCAATTTCATCTCTTGGAAAAAAATTTACTGGACAAACAATAGGAGAAGAGGACATGTGGCGGTGTTGGATTGACTTTTGTAATGAAAAATGGATAGATTTTTTGAAATGTTATGCAGCGTGTCTTGTTGAGTTCGGTATCATATCATGCTCCGTTGCTTGTAATTTCTGATATTGTCTCAAAGCCGAATAACATTCCATTCAGGTTCCATGGATTTTGGATGGAAAATGAAAATTTTCTTTCAGTGGTTGATGAGGCGTGGAAGATGCAGATAAAAGGTGACCCTATATATGTTTTATCGGCAAAGCTGAAGAGAGTAAAGGGGGTGTTAAAGGTATGGGCTCATGATTCCTTTCCAAATATTAATATGGAGTTAGAGCGAAGCGAAGGCTTTAAATCGATCCAAGACTCAATTGAAGAATCGGTATGTCGATGATTTTTCAATAAAAAGCTGATGCTAAAAGCGGCCTTGTTGATTGCCGTCGTAACCGAGGCTCTTTGGCTGGAAAAGGAAGCGAGATGGGTGAAAAATGGGAAATGCAACTCAAGCTTTTCATCTTTTGTGAAGATGAGGAGGTGAAAATCAAATTTCTGCTAAAAGAGGATGGGTCTTGGATCTCGGATCAAAGGGAATTGTTGAGTATATTGTCTCTTTCTTGAGAAGTTTCATGAACCAACCGTATTATAGAGCATCCTGATCTTACGGATTGTATTCCCAAAATTTTGTCCAATGAAGATGTGGCTAGTCTAGAAGCGATCCTGGCGGAGAAGAAATCAAAAGCGATTGTGGGATATGGATCTGATAGTTCTCCGGTCTGATGGATTTCGGGAAAATTTTTGAAATGTTGGGAGATAGTGGAGCGGACTTTGGTAAAGGGGTTGTTTATTTTTTCAAATGGGATACTTGCCCAAGGAATAAATAACTATTTTATTTCCTTAATTCCAAAATCGATGGTGTTTCCTCTCTGGATAAATTTAGGCCAATATGCATGGGTAATTTTTTACTGTAGATTCTATCTAAAATTATGTCCTCCGGGGTTATGCCTCTTTTGCTGATTGGTCTCGGATGGCGGTGCATTCGGAAGGTAAGATTATTTCTTCAATATTAGTGCAGCCTCGGGTGGCAAATCTTATGCATTCGCTGTGAGGGTGGAGGAATGGGATTGAAATTGGACGTGCAGAAGGCATATGACTCCTTATCATGGAAATTCCTTTTTGCCTCATTGGTAAAGTTTGGTTTCTCGGACAAATGGATCTCTTGGATCCAGCTTCTTTTAAACTCCTCTAGGTTATCTGTTTTAGTGAATGGAGGGCCAGTGGGTTTTTTCCCAGTGGGAAAAGGTTTGAGACAAGGAGATCCTATTTCTCCATTCTTATTTATCTTGGCAGAGGAGGTGTTCTGCAGAGGTTTGAAGTTGCTAGTAAGGGATGGGAAGCTGAAGTCTCTCCCGGGACCTCGAGGTGTGTCCATTCCCTCTCATTTATTTTTTGAGATGATATATTTATTTTTATGAATGTACGCAAAATATGTGAAGAATCTCCAAGATTTCCTAGAAAAATATCAAGCTTTTAGGAGAATTTCAATCTGGATAAAAGTAGCTTTTTTTTTGGGAAGGTGGCACCCAGAAACAATATATTTCTTCTCTGAGGTATAAAATCGGGGAAAGGGTTCGATGAAGTATCTAGGCATGGAAATTTTCAAGGGAAGAGTGAGAGGATCTCATCTGTTACCTTTGCTAGATAAGATAAAAAGTAAGCTAGCTGGATGGAAGAGGCTGCTCTCAATGGCGGGTCAGTGGAGTTAGTGCGCTCTGTGATCTCTAGTATTCTGTACATAACTGCAGTATATTGGTGGCGAGATCATTCTATTAAATTGGTGGGGCGGTGGATGCGTAATTTTATCACAGTCGGGTGATATGGAGGTTACAAAGAAAATAGTGGTGAATTGGGACGATGTGTCAAACCAAAACAGGAAGGGGTTAGGCATTGAGACTCGAGATGTAAATTTTTCTGTCTAGCAAAATTGACTTGGCATATTAAGCATGAGGAGTCCTCTATGAGTAAGTTCTTTGGGTCGCTTTCTAAGCGGATCTCTAAAATCTAGCCATATCTCCTCTTGATTTGGCGGGGATAAAAAATCGGAATTTTGTGACTTTAAATGGCGTGGAGCAGTAGGTAATGGGCAAAAATTGATTTACGGAAGGCGGTGGTTGGATCATCTCTCTATTGAAGAAATGCTCTTGAATGATGGCGGTCATAGTGGAATTTAAAGGCTAAAGTCTGCGATTTTATCCATAACTTTAGATGGAATTTCCTCGGTAGCATCTAACTTCATGAAAATATTACAAATAAAGCAAAATTGATCTATATTTCAGGCATGGAGGATGAATGTCATTGGAGCCCTTCTTGGAGGGAGTTTTTCCATAAATCACCAGGGGCTTTAGAAGAAGCTGCCTAAGGTGAGCTGGTCATCTTTGTGTGAAGTCCTCTATTCAACCCGTCAAGCGGTTTGGATGGAATTGATCGAAATAAACTTGCATTAGATGTGAATGTGAAAAGGAGGTGTCTCTCTACCCTCAAAGTGCATTTTTGTGGTAAGTCGGAGGAGTCTAAAGATCATTTATTTTATGAGTGTAGCTTTGCTAGCTCTATATGGTCTCAGTTACATTTAATGCTTTGGTGTGTTGAGACCAGTTTTTCGATGAATCTCATCGATTTCTTGGTGGAAACTCAAAGCAAAATCAGTGTCATTGAAAGGTGTGGAATAAAGGGTTTGTGTTAATTCCTTTTTTATTTGGATGGAGAAATTCAGGCGGTATGAAGGTCTCTTCTTACAGCAGATTTGTTTTGAAAATAAAAAATGAAATTTGTTCTCAGACACTAGCCCATTCGGTTGTTTTTCGATTGAAGATTTGATGTGTGCTAGAAGGTTGGAATTTTCGGGGTTCAGCATGGCAAAAAATTATTGAAATTTTTGGTGTACTCCTCCAGCGGGATGGGTCAAATTAAATTCTGGCGGCTGCTCGTTGGGCAATCCGGGAAAAACGGTGGGGAGGTCTTCTGCAATGAGAAGGCTGAAGTGTTATATAATTACGAGAGTTCCTTCAAATTGGCACAAATTTTGGTGAATTCCAAGCTATTGTTGCGGGAATTGAAGGCAAACCGATTGGGGTGCAAAGTTTATGGATTGAATGTGACTCGGTCGGGTGGTTCATCTTTTGCGAGAAAAAAATTCCTTGGAAATTTCGGCAAGGTGGATTACTTACCCTACCTTGAAAGGGTGGAGTGGAAGATCACTTTTGCTTTAGTGAAACAAATTCTGTGGGATTTCTTGGCAAAGTCTGGCTCGTTTGAGACCTCTTTACGGTGACATCTTGGCGGCCTTGGTAAAAATGGATTTGAACATGGATGCCTCGGGTCGTCAGAGATATAATATAGCCCTCTAATTCAGTCTTCAAATCATTGTGGGAGGAGGGTTTGGGTTTATGGTTTTTTCTCGTGGCAATGCGAAGGTGGATTAAATCTATCTCTGCTCTTCTCGGTTAAATTATAGATTTTTGATTGGTATTTTATCCTCTTGTATTATATTTTATCTTCTTTAATACAAATGATATTTTAGAAAAAAAAAAAACATGGCTGTGTCCAGAACGCAAAAACTTTGAGATTTTAAATATAGCGCAAGCGTCTTGATCGGTGTAGGGTGGTTGAACTCGGGGAGCAGCCACTTTATTTTTTCTTTTAATAATGCAGTGAACCTATTAATGGTTGTGATCTAATTCTAACTACCGTCCTAAACATATGTATCTAAAATAACGTCCTAACCATTCATCATCTAAAATTTAAAAGGCATAACCCATAATTAAAATTAAATAAATAAATAACTGAAAACACACAATTAAAAAAATAATAAAGAAAAACAATGTTGAAATAAAAATAAAGTAAAAAAAAGGGATAAAGCTAGAGAGAGACTCACAAGGGTTCTCTACTTAGCCGAGGGATGCATCATAATATGAGCTTCCCTACTTGACGAAGAGTCACTCTTACAAGGATTACTCTACTTGGCTTTAGGAAAATGGAGGCAATTAAAATAAAAACAATAAAATGATGGTTCTATGGCTGGGAGGAGCAAAACCAACACATAAAGACCATGAACCTTGGGGAAAGGAAAGGAATAATATAACAACTGAAATTAAAATCCTAAATTAAGAAATAAAGGGTAGTTAGAAGAGGGAATGAGAGGGGAGAAAATTACTGAAGGCCTACTTACTTGAATCAATGCTTGAACTTGAAAGCTTGGGTAATTTGAGATACTACTTACTAAAAAAAATCTGGAATAAACCAAATCTGAAATTTCTAGTACTAGAAAACAAATCTTGAAAAAAACTGAACTTGAAAAAAAAAAAATGCTCCACGGGTCGTGATCTTGTTACCTAGATCTAAGCCTAGAACTATAACTTTAAAAATTACAACTCAATTACACAAATCATAAACATAAAAGGCTGAATAAGAATAAAGAGTGCTTGCATTAATTGACATAAAAGCTATTACAAAAGTGATTGAAGCAAAAATAAAGAAGAACTAAAACTAAAGAGAGTAAGAGAGGGAGAGAGATAAGAGAACTAAGCATAAACTAGAAAATAAACTAAGGGGAATAATCATTAGGAGAGGGGAGGAAGGGGCTTTTATAGGGCTTTTGTCTTGCCTCCTTCTTTCTACAAGTCTTCTTTAAGAAAAGAAGAAAATAAAATTAAATAAAATCTTGATAAAATCCTCATTCTCGAGATATTATGTGAGGAAAGAGATAATCATTTCCGAAATTAACAAATTCTATTCCGTCCTTGCAATATTAATCTCTCATAACATTTTCACGATCTTGTGGGTGGCAAGGAGAGAGAATAATCTTGAGGATTTTGAAGAGAGAGGTGTGGTACCAATGAGTGGGTCCCACCTTTGGACTGGTTCTTGATTCACTTTAAGCACTTTCTCTTGTAGACTTGGAAACTAAAAAAAACAAAAAAAATAAAAATAGTACTATCCAAAGTGGGGCCAAAATGTACACTTATATCCCTAAGATTTTATACATTATTGTGCTCATCAACATGCTAAGTGCAACCGTGATTCCTCTGAAAGTGAGTTAGGATTTTGTTTTATTCTTTTTTCTTTTTGTTTTGCTCGAGGACTAGCAAAGTCTAAGTGTGGGGGAATTCTGATGATCACATTTATGTGTGAAATCTAGGGTAATAAAATATGCATTTTATATATTTAGAATGGAGCTACCTTGGGTTTTACTCTCTTTTTATAGGTTTTGTATTTTAAAGGCTTTAAGCATTATCGGGCGTCATATCTCTCCAACAACAACTACCTAGTGTAGTTGGTGAGCTATAATGTCAAAATTCTCTTCCTCACCGGAGGTCTCAAGTTTGAATCTCATGGCTGTCTTTTTTGGAGAATTTTGTTGAAGATTTCCTACTTTTACTCACTTAAAGCACTAAGGGCATGGAGGGGATTTCCACATCAAATTAGAAGCAAGGAAAATTGTGGGAGGGTTTCCTACAAGAAAGAAAAAAAAAAAAGGAAAGAAAAAAAAAAGGGAGAAATAAATCTTGTCCAAATCTTCTCTCCCCCACCTTAGCACTTATGGTCTCAAAGATCTCACTACCAATTGTGGGTTTCTCCCTTTTAGGAAAAGAAATTTGTAACCCTACCTCCCCATTTCCTATAAATACAACTCATATAAAGAAAGGAACACTTCATTCTTCTTCTAGAGTTTTTTTTTTTGTTGCTCTATCTCTTTATCTAGTTTTCTCTTTCTCTAGCTCTAGTTCTAGGTTTATGCTTTAAACACTTTTTTAAATTCTTTTTATTCAATTAATGCAAGCACTTTTGTTTTTATTCAGTTTTTATTCAGTTTTTTATTGTTTAAGCAATTGAAGTTGTAATTTTCA
>CM040968.1:13048691-13066297 GCA_022985045.1 Macadamia tetraphylla | reverse complement strand
TTTTGGCCTGAATGACATGGTGGAGCAAACACCAGACACCCAAGTTACTATGTAGCTGCGTTTTTTGCATATGCCCACAATGATGCTAGAGTTCCTTCAGAAGTTTCCTCCCAAGGAATTTCGATCAAGACACCATGCTTCTTGAGGCGCAATGCCCTGTCTAGTTCCAAGGGAATCAACTCTTATTCTTCTTTATACCACATTTCACATTTTATTTAAAATTGTGCATTTGTTAACCCATGCCAAATTAAAAAGAAGGTCTCAACTCCAAATCAAAAGTACAAGTAACCCACAGACTTACATATGGTCCAACACCATAAAACAGGGGTCTCTTAGTTTTCAAAAGAAAGTCCCATCTCAAGACACAAGCTTGTTTCTTTCTTTTGAACAGGGTTTTTATACGTTCAAAATGGGTACCTTAGTCAAAAATTTTATTTTCATACATCAAGCAACCGAATGGTATGATCATTAGCCAAAAACCAAAGTAGGACTTCATCCTTTAGCAAGCTCAAGAAAAAAAAAAACAAATTAAACAAAGTGAAAAAAAGCAAAAACTGGTTTCCCTCCCCCACACTTAAGTCATGCAATGTCCTCAATGCATAAAAAGAATTAAAAACGAAGACAATGCAAGGGGGTCATACCTGATTAAAAGTTAGTCATCAATGTAAAGAGGTTCACGGAGATCCATGACCTCTTCACTACCAGTATTAGGAAACTCGATGAATGGTTTTAAATGCTGACCATTAACCTTCGAAATTACCCTTGTTCCTGGATTCAGAATCTCCACAGCCCCATGGGGATATACATTATGGACAATAAATAGGCCATCCCATCAGGATCTAAGCTTACTAGGGAAAAGATGCAATCGAGAGTTGTACAATAAGACCTTATCACCAATTGTAAAAGATTTACGTAGAATGTGCTTATCATGGAAAGCTTTAGTCTTTTCCTTGTAAATCCTAGAACTTTCATAGGCTTCATTCCTAAGTTCCTCTAGCTCAGATAGTTGGAGCCTACGATGAATTCTTGCATCAGAAAAATCAAAGTTGAGTTTCTTGATGGCGCAAAAGGCCTTATGCTCTAACTCAACTGGTAAGTGACAAGCTTTCCCATACACCAAATGGTAGGGAGACTGACCAAAGTCGTTCTTGAATGCAGTCCGATGGGCCCACAAGGCATTAATGAGCCTAAGGGACCAATCCTTACGGTTGGGATTACCAGTTTTCTCCAAGATTTGTTTGGTCTGCCTATTAGACACCTCCACTTGGCCACTAGTTTGGGGGTGATAAGGGGTAGATAACTTATGGGTGATTCCATAATTTGTCATTAAGGCCTCAAAAGGCCGATTATAAAAATGAGTACCCCTATCACTAATTATTGCACGTGGTGCACTGAAGCGGGAAAAAATGTTCTCTTTGAGAAACTGAACCACCACTTTGTGGTCATTAGATTTACAAGGTATGGCCTCTATCCATTTAAAAACATAATCAATAGCAAAAAGTATGTATAGATTCTCAAAGGAATTAGGAAATGGTCCCATAAAATCGATGCCCCATACATCAAAGATCTCAACTACCAAAATAGGGTTGAGGGGCATCATGTTCCTTCTACTGATTTTTCCTAAAGACTGACAAGAAGGACAAGCCTTACAATAAGAAAAGGCGTCTTTGAAGAGACTGGGCCAATAAAATCCATATTGCAATACCTTGGCTACAGTCTTAGTAGGCCGAAAATGGCTGCCACATTCCTGATCATGGTAAAAGGAAAGAATAGAATGGTGCTCAAGATCAGGAACACATTGTTGGATAATCTGATCCGGACATATCTTAAACAAATAAGGATCATCCCAGAAAAAAGTGCTTAACTTGGGAATGAAACCTATACTTATCTTGGGTGGACCAGTGATCCGGAGTCACATTTGAAACTAAGAAGTTGACAATGTCAGCAAACCATGGTTCACTGGACACTGCAAATAACTGTTCATCTGGAAAGTTCTCATTGACTGTAGAATCGACAGTCAAGGAATTGGGAAGCCGGGATAAATGGTCTGCAGCTAGGTTTTCAACTCCTTTTTTATCCCTAATTTCTAAATCAAACTCTTGCAAAAGTAAAACCCACCGAGTGAGATGGGCTTTGGCATCCTTCTTCTGAACTAAGTATCTGAGAGCAGAATGATCAGTATACACCACCACATGTGAACCAACTAAGTAAGACCGAAACTTTTCTAATGCAAACAAATCCGCTAAATTTTTTTTTTTCAGTGGTTATATAATTGAGTTGTGCATCATTTAAAGTCCTACTAGCGTACTAAATGATAGTGGGCAACTTATTAAACCTTTGACCCAAAACTGCTCCTATGGAAAAATCCGAAGCATCACACATCAGTTGAAAAGGTTCAGTCCAAACAGGTAGTTAAACAATGGGTGCACTTGTCAACTCCTTCCTAAGTTGTTTGACGGATTCTAGGAACTCTTTAGAAAACTCAAAAGTTTGATCTTTGGCAAGTAATGAAGTGAGAGGTCGGGCTAACTGACTAAAGTTCTTAATAACCTTCTGTAGAAGCCCGCATGCCCTAGAAAAGATCGAACGTCCTTAACAGATTGAGGAAGTGGTAAATTATCAATTAAATCCACTTTGACTCTATCTACCTTAATTCCCTCCTTGGATATTACATGGCCTAAAACAATACCAGATTTAACCATGAAATGGAATTTCTCCCAATTCAAAACCAAATTCTTAGATATGCACCTTTTTAAAACTAGAGAAAGATGATAAAGACATTCAGAATAGGAATTCCCATGAATTAAAAAATCATCTATAAATACTTCTAAGAATTTTTTAACCATGTCAGAAAATATGCTCATCATGCATCGCTGGAACGTAGCAGGGGCATTGCAAAGCCCAAAGGGCATACGCCTGTAAGCAAAAGTTCCATATGGGCATGTAAAAGTGGTCTTATGTTAGTCCTCTAAAGCAATTGGGATTTGGTTATAGCCGGAATATCCATCAAGAAAACAATAGTATTCATGTCCAGCTAACCTCTCTAACATCTAGTCAATGAATGGCAATGGGAAGTGGTCCTTCCAGGTTGCCACATTAAGTTTCTTGTAGTCTATGCACACTCTCCACCTAGATTGGACATGGGTTGGAATTAGTTCATTATTGGCATTGGGAACTACAGTCACACCAGACTTCTTAGGCACTACGTGAACTGGGCTTACCAATTGGCTGTCAGAAATAGGATAAATTATTCCATGATCCAAGCACTTTAGGATCTCTTTCTTAATAGCTTCCATCATCACTGGGTTAGTTCTTCTTTGGGGTTCTGTGGATGGTTTGGAATCCTCCATAAGATGTATATGATGTTACACAATAGAAGGGCTTATACCCTTGATATCAGTCATGGTCCAACCTAGGGCTTCCTTATTATCTTTTAACACTTTAAGTAACTCCTCTTCCTGGCTAGAAGTCAAATTTGAAGAAATTATTACATGAAGTGTCTGGTCAGGCCCTAGGAAAGCATACCTCAAATTAGATGGCAACTCCTTAAGATCTAGCTTAGGGGGCTCAACTATGGAAGGTTTGAGAATGGAATTAGAAAGGGGTCCTACGGGCTCCACAAGTGTATGAAGACTCAAGACTTTAGAAAAGAAATTTTCACTATCATCATCCAACTTATCCATACACTCTTGGAATTCTGAATCAAAATTAATATCAAAGTTGGTAACTAAATCATCAAAAAAATCCAGAAAATCCTCAAGCATATTGATCTCTTCTTCCATATGTGGTTGCTTGCCTATCCTAAACATGTTAAACTCAATAGTTTGGTTACCAAAAGATAACCTTAGGAAACCATTCCGGCAGTTGATTTATGCATTACTGGTAGCCAAGAATGGTTTTTCTAGAATTATTGGGATCTCATCCTTGGTTGAGAAAGGCTTGGTATCTAACACAATGAAATCAACAGGAAAAATAAATTCCCCCACCTTTAGTAAGACATCCTTAACCATCCCTTTAGGAATTTTAACAGACCTATCTGCCAACTAAAGAGTAGTCCAGTGGCTTTCAATTCTCCCAATCCAAGTTGCTTGTACACATGGTAAGGTAAAAGATTCACACTTGCGCCAAGGTCAGGTAAGGCATGCTCAATGTAGGTGTTGCCTATGACACAAGATATGGTAGGGCTCTCTGAATCCTTATACTTGGCTGCTATAGGCTGAGTAATTATGGAACGCCAAGAATGCCTTTTTGGGCACACTAGTGATACGTTTGTGAGTACACAAATCTTTCAGTACCTTTGCATAAGCGGGGATCTGGGATATGGCATCCAAAAGAGGGACGTTTACTTCTACCTTTTTGAAGACTTCTAAAATTTTATCCATGGAAGCAGTTTCTTTTTGTGTACCAAGCGATTAGGCAATGGGATAGGATGAACATAAGAACTGTTAGGGATTTGCCCCTGTTCAGAATAATCATTTTTGGTTTCCTCAACCAAATCATCTTTAGTTTCAGAAAAATCTTTAGGTTTATCAGATGAACCTGGAACAAGAGGCACACTTGTGTCCTCAACTGAAGGAGAGTGAACAGGAGTAATAGATGAGGAAGATTTAGGAATGCTCAGTTGGTACTCTCTACCACTCCTAAGGGCATAAACAATATTATATTGGTTAGAGGGTCCTTGTTGGGTCTAACCTTATACTATATTTAGTGGTGCATTAGTTGATGTTTGTGAACTAACAGACTGATGATGCCTAGGATTAGGCTCTGGTTGACTGGGTAAAGTTCCTTTCTCCCTCTCACACATAATTGAGACAACTTGAGTGAGTTCTCTCGTAAGATTTTGATGGCTTGTCATGAGGAGGGCCATATTTTTTTTCAAGTCACTTATTCTACTTGCCTCTCCAGTGTTGGTAAACCCAGAGGGTTGCTGGTAAGATGATAGGAGAGGGGCCCTAGGAAAACTAGCATGAGGTCCTACATTTGACCTAGGAAAGGTATTTTGGGAAAGAGATTGTTGTGCAAAGGGAGGCCTTTAGAGTCCAGGTTGACTTTGATTATGGAAATTGAAAGGCCCTGCTTGGTTGCCCTGATTCCAAGAGAAATTTGGGTGATTTCTCCATCATAGATTGTAAGTGTTACTATATGGATTATTCTGGTATAAGGCATTAACACTATCATTTGAAGTGCCCCCAGAAGTGTTGGGGCATTTTTCTATGAGATGACCAGGGGACTGGCACCAAGCACAAATCTTAACCAAATTGACTGATGATGGCTCTCTAGGAACAATAGCCTCAATTCTCTTGATTAGGCTATCAAAATGAGCTTCCTTGGCTACTATCTCATCCATAAAATATTCTTTTCTCATATGGTTCTTTCATTCTCTTGGGTTGATTCCCACTCACAGGTTTTTTCAGCTAAGTCAAGTAAGAATTCTCATGCCTTTCCTTCATCTGTAAAGAATGTGAATCCCTCAGGGCACATAGACTCTATCATTTATTTAGTTGGGTAATCAATACCCTCAAAATTATTTGACATAAATGCCATAGGTCTAGGCCATGGGGAGGGCATTCTTGGAGTAGATCCTTGAATTTCTCCATAAGTTTGGAAAATGACTCACTAGGCTATTGCCTAAATTGAAGGATATCACTTCTAAGCTTATTGGTCCTGTGAGTTGGGAAAAACTTCTTAAGGAAGACAACTGTGAACTGTTCCCATGAGGTTATGGAATTTGTGGGTAACCCATATAACCACTTCTTAACTTGATCTTTCAATGCAAAAGTGATAAACCTAAGCTTAACAGCATGATCAGAAAGCTGTTGGATCTTAATTAAAACACATACCTCTTCGAATTCCCTTAAAAATAGGTATGCATCATCAGAGGTCAACCCATGGAAGTGGGGCAACATAGTGATGAATTGAGATTTGAGTTCAAAATTATTGCCCTGGGCCTGTGGTACAACTATGCAGGAAGGTTGAGCTGTTCTAGCAGTGTAGAACCTATCTTTCAGAGATTTAGGTGAAGGACTTTGTTGTTGGTCTCCCATATTGAAGGGTTTTAAAGAGAGCAAATGTATAGGGTCACACTTGTTGGATCTCTTCTTTCTAACCGATTCTTAGTATTACGTACCCACCTAACACTCATGCAACAAAAAACTACCTACAACTAGAGTAAGACAAGCACAAAAGAATGGATAGCAAAACTTTTTTTTTATGATTTTTTTTATTTTTTTGATTTTTTTGGCTTTTTGGGAGGTTACCGGCAGGGATCCGGGGTTGCTCAGGTCAATTCCTAAGGTACTGCTACAGGGCAAAACCTGTCTTTATCATACTGTGAGGAATGGCAACCTCCACTGATACAACTATTATTGCAAGTTGATCTTCTCAGGAATTCAATAAAAGAAAAGAAAAAACAAAAAAAAGCAAATAAAGCACTCCGATTTACTAAAAGAAAGCGGATAATAACATAGAACTGTCTCCCCGGCAACGGCGCCAAAAACTTATTTGAGATTTTAAATATAACCGCAAGCATACTGATCAGTATAGCTACGAGTCGAACTCAGGGAGAGCAGCCATGTTATTTGTTTTTCTTTTAATAATGCGAAAGTGAACCTATTAATGGTTGTGATCTAATTCTAACTACCGTCCTAAACATATGTATCTAAAATAACATCCTAACAATTCATCATCTAAGAATTTAAAGACGCAAGCCACGCAATTAAAATTAAATAAATAAATAACTGAAAACACGCAATTAAAAAAAACAATAAAGGAAAAAAATGCTGAAATAAAAATAAAGTAAAAGAAAGGGGATAAAGCTAGAGAGAGACTCACAAGTAAGTTTCTCTACTTAGCCCGAGGGATGCATCATAATATGAACTTCCCTACTTGACCAGAGAGTCACTCTTACAAGGATTACTCTACTTGGCTTTAGGGAAATGGAGGCAATTAAAATAAAAATAATAAAATGATGGTTCTATAGCTAGGAGGAGCAAAGCCAACATATACACTGGTCATGAACCTTGGGGGAAAGGTAAAGGAATAATATAACAACTGAAATTAAAATCCTAAATTAAGAAATAAAGGGTAGTTAGAAGAGGGAATGAGAGGGGGGAGAGAAAATTACTGTAGGAGCCTACTTACTTGAATCAATGCTTGAACTTGAAAACTTGGGTAATTTGAGATACTACCAGTACTAAAAACAAGATCTGTAATAAACCAAATCTGAAATTTCTAGTACTAGAGAAAACAAATCTTGAAAAAAAAAAACTGAACTTGACAAAAAAAAAGATGCTCCACGGCTCGTGATCTTGTCACCTAGATCTAAGCCTAGAACTATAACTTTAAAAATTACAACTCAATTGCACAAATCATAAACATAAAAGGCTAAATAAGAATAAAAGAGTGCTTGCATTAATTGACATAAAAATCTATTACAAAAGTGATTAAATAAAAATAAAGAAGAACTAAAACTAAAGAGAGTAAGAGAGGGAGAGAGAGAAGAGAACTAAGCATAAACTAGAAAATAAACTAAGGGGAATAATATTTAGGAGGGGGGAGGAAGGGGCTTTTATAGGGTTTTTGTCTTGCCTCCTTCCTTCTACAAGTCTTCTTTAAGAAAAGAAAGAAAATAAAATAAAATAAAATCTTGGTAAAAATCCTCATTCTCTGAGATATTATGTGAGGAAAGAGATAATCTGTTTCCAAAATTAACAAATTCTATTCCTTCATTGCAATATTAATCAATATCTTGCAAACTTGATTAAATCATAAAGGAATCTCTGCATAATCTTCAGGATTATGTGAGGAGAGAGAATAATCTTCAGGATTTTGGAAGAGAGAGGATGTGGTACAATTGAGTGGGTCTCACCTTTGGACTGGTTCTTGATTCACTTTAAGCACTTTCTCTTGTAGACTTGGAAACTAAAAAAAAAACAAAAAAAATAAAAGTAGTACTATCCAAAGTGGGGCAAAATGTACACTTATATCCCTAAGATTTTATACATTATTGTGCTCATCAACATGCTAAGTGCAACCGTGATTCCTACGAAAGTGAGTTAGGATTTTTTTTTATTCTTTTTCTTTTTGTTTTGCTCGAGGACTAGCAAAGTCTAAGTGTGGGGGAATTCTGATGATCACATTTATGTGTGAAATCTAGGGTAATAAAACATGCATCTTATATATTCAGAATGGAGCTACCTTGGGTTTTACTCTCTTTTTACAAGTTTTGTATTTTAAAGGCTTTAAGCATTATCGGGCGTCATTTCTCTCCAACAACAACTACCTAGGGCCCGTTTGATAACGTAACCAGAAACGTGTTTCTGTGTTTTCTTGTTCTCAGAAACACAGAAAAGGCATAAATACTGTTTGGTAAAAATGTTCTGTTCCACTTGTTTCTTGAAACATAAATTGAAATTTATAACAATTTATGCTTCAAGAAACATGAATGACGAAACAAGTTTTACTTGTTTCGCTCGTTTCTAGAAACAATTTCCACTCAACAAAATACCCATCACCCGATAAAAAATTGTCCTTCTTATTTCGAAAGAGGACAGTAGCAGCACGATGGTGGTGCATAGAATAGGGGGGCTTTGGAGGTGGAGGTTTGCAGACGATAAGAGGGATGGAATCCTCAGCGTATGCAGAGACAGAGGTGAGGAAGAAACCCATGGAACTTGGGGAAAGTATCATGGTAGACTGTTTAGGAGAAGGTAGTGGATGGGGAGTGGTCGGCAGCAACCAGGTCCTACTGCATCTCCTGAAAGAGAACCGAAGCCATTGGCGAAGGTACTCTTTCGCCACAAGCCGAGGAAGACTTCAGGGTGTGCACAGACACTGTGAATCTCAACCTCAAACAACTCGATTTCTGTCTGCAACACGAGAGAGGGGAAGAGAAGACGAGAATAGAGGAGTTGGAGAGGTTTTACTAGGGTTTCATTTCATCGCTTCTAGATATGGTTTTGGTAATTTTTAGGTAGTATTTTTCAGAATTAATTTTCTCAAAATGAAATCGAGTATGGACACCATTTTTTGGCTCTTTGTTGAGTCGATCTTTGGCTATTTGAAGTGCAATGATGTAGAATAGATGGATCCTGCCAGTTTTGAGTTTCAATATTGAAGAATGTTGCTCTGTCCAAGCCCTAGTCATGGGTTTTTCATTGTTTGGTTCACCTGTTGCATTTGAGAAGATGAAGGATGCCTTTTTTGAATGCTTGAACTAGATTTGCAGAGAGTGAGTATCAGTAGAGCAGAGAAGATGAAGGATGAAGGATGCTTCTTTTTTTTTTTTTTTTTTTTTTTTTAAGTATTGACACAAAAACGTTTCTAGAAACTAATACCGAAGGATATATACCGATATCCTGGAGGCCATTAATAACATAGACATAAATAAAGGTGGTAGTTAGAGGGTAATGACCAACTATTGGGAACTTGTAAGACATATGGCATACCCAGAATATTTGCATTTTAATCTACTATTATTGGTTGACGTTTCTTGTTTCGTAAAATTATGATGTAAGTTCGAGATAAGGAAATTGGTGGTTGTATGTCTGATTAAAATGAAGGGTCATGAGTTTCTAAAGAAAGTAACAAAAGTGGAATTATTTTCATTAAAATTTCTTATAAACATCATATTCTGTCAGAAATGTTCCCAGAAATAGAATTTATCAAACACCTTCTTACCCGTTTCTGTTTTCAAAAACAAGAATTATCAAACACCCTTCTTACCTGTTTCTATTTCCAGAAACAACAATTTTTGTTTCTGTCATTTCTTGAAACAGAAACGACAGAAGCGTTATCAAACGGGCCCCTAGTGTAGTTGGTGAGCTATGGTGTGGAAAATTATCTTCCTCACCAGGAGGTCTCAAGTTTGAATCTCATGGCTGTCTTTTTTTGGAGAATTTTGTTGAAGATTTCCTACTTTTCACTCACTTAAAGCACTAAGGGCATGGAGGGGATTTCCACATCAAATTAGAAGCAAGGAAAATTGTGGGAGGGGTTTCCTACCCAAGAAAAGAAGAAAAAAAAAAAAAGGAGAAATAAATCTTGTCCAAATCTTCTCTCTCCTCCACCTTAGCATTTATGGTCTCAAAAGATCTCACTACCAATTGTGGGTTTCTCCCTTTTAGGAAAGAGAAATTTGTTACCCTACCTCCCCATTCCCTATAAATACAACTCATGTAAGAGAAAAGGAGACACTTTATTCTTCTTCTAGAGTTTTTTTTTTTTTTTGCTCTATCTCTTTCTCTAGCTCTAGTTCTAGGTTTATGCTTTAAACACTTTTGTAAGTTCTTTTTATTCAATTAATGCAATCACTTTTGTTTTTTATTCAGTTTTTTATTTTTATTGTTTAAGCAATTGAAGTTGTAATTTTCAAGTTCTAGTTCTAGGTGACAAGAACAAGTTATGAAGAATGTCTTTCAAGTTCCATTTTTTTTTCTTTAGATTTGTTTTCTCTAGTACTAGAAATTTCAGATTTGGTTTATTCCAGATCTAGTTTTTAGTATTGGTAATATCTCAAATCGATCAAGTTTTCAGTTCAAGGGTTGAAGTTCAAGTAAGTAGGCTCCCTCAATAGTCTTCTCTCGCCCCTCTCATTCCCTCTTCTGACTACCCTTTCTTTCTTAATTTAGGATTTTAATTTCAGTGTTACATTATTGTTATCCCTTTCCCCCAAGGTTCATGGCTAGTGTATGTGTTGGCTTTGCCCCTCCTAGCTATAGAACCATCAATTTATTGCTTTTATTTTAATTGTCACTATTTCCCTAAAGCCAAGTAGAGTAATCTTTGTAAGAGTGACTCTCTGGTCAAGTAGGGAAGCTCATATTATGATGCATCCCTCGGGCTAAGTAGAGAAACCTACTTGTGAGTCTCTCTCTAGCTTTATCCCCTTTCTTTTACTTTATTTTTATTTCAACATTTTTTTCCTTTATTGTTTTTTTTTTTAAATTACGTGGGTTGTTTATTTTCAGTTATTTATTTATTTAATTTTAATTGCGTGGCTTGCGTCTTTAAATTCTTAGATGATGAATGGTTAGGACGTTATTTTAGATACATATGTTTAGGACAGTAATTAGAATTAGATCACAACCATTAATCGGTTCACTTTCGCATTATTAAAAGAAGTAAAAAAATAAAGTGGCTGCTCTCCCTGTGTTCGACCCATAGCTACACTGATCCGTACGCTTGCGGTTACATTTTAAATCCCAATAAGAGGAAGTGACTTGTGTTTTGAAGGTGAAAGCGTTGGGGCTTTTTTATCGTGGACACAAAAAGAATAACATACTCCTTGCTTCTTCAAGTTGCAAAAAGAACAAATAAAACACCTTTTTGGTATTCTTGCAATGTGTTTCAAAATTATTCTTTTTCATTGGTTCATTCCGTAGGAATACAAAATGAACCGGACATGCAAAATGCGTTTATGTTCTATTTGCATTCCCGTAGAACAGAAGAACACCAGAAACATTCTCGCAGAGTGTTATCAAACGGCACCTAAATATGTCACAAGTTGCTATTCTATTTAAACATTGCATTTTGACACCTTGGGGAAACCCTTTTGACTACAATGATCAAGGGTCCATTGATTTCCCATGGCGATTATGTTGCTTGCTAAATGATCATTTTACCTCTAGCATAACTTTGGTATCCACACCTTTTCTAATTGAGCCAAAAATATGAGGATAGCCTTATAAAGTCATTTGGACTTGGTACATAAAATTTTGTCCAATTATGATACTATATGGCCCTCGATGCAAAAACATCCTCTGCAGTGAGTGCAATGATGCAATGAGTATCGGATGATCGAGAAGACCTCGTGGTGTGTGCCTAGATGCTGTTAGCCATCCGATGCTCACTGTAGAGAATAATCATCCGGCCCTCGACTAGTGTAGTGTAGAGAACCATTTTATGGATCACACGCATTTCATACAATTTGGCACATTTCCAGCAAATTTTGAGCTTGATCACCATACAAATGTAAAAACATGGAAATATCTTCATGGTGATATAAGAAACAATAATAAATCGAATGTCTACCATGCACGCGGGAGCATGCGTGCTACACCTCTGTGCCAGACCTAGGTTGAGTGCAGCCTAGGTTTTTTTGTGGCCCTAATTTGGCGCATGCCAACCTGAACCAGCCTTGCCAACTCCACTTTGGACCCATCCCTGTTGTGAGTTCTAGGGGCTTAGCCCCTTGCGTGCATATGGGGCCACAGCCCCCACACTCATCAGACCCCAACCTGTCCTCTCGTTTAGTGCACGCCAAGCCTAGCCCAAGCCCAAGCCCAAGCCCAAGCCCAAGCGCCCAAGCCCGTGCCCATGCCCGTGCCCTTTGGTGTGCTGCCCATGGCTCAGCCCGTGCCATGCTCCCCTATTGCATGCGGCCCAACCCAAAACCCTAACCCTCCCTTGTGGGCTTGGCCTTCTTCTTGGCTTCTCTTATTCCCCTGCTCCTTCCTTCTCCTTTTTTGGCTTCTCCCAACCTCTTCTTTGCCTGATTTTTTTTTCAACAAGGAGATCTCACTCCCCTCTTTCAATTTGAACATTCATCCCCAATAACAACTTCCTGGAGCCTAGAAAAATTAACCCTTTAACCCTACAAACACACAAGCCCATATTTTTTTTTTTTTTTTGCTAAAGGATTAATATATTAAGAAGAAAAAAGGATTACATCATAAAGAGGAAACAGGGACAGAGCAGAGACCCTTAGAGCCGCTAACAAACTCCACCTACTTTGAGCCAGAACCCCTTTCATACAATGAGGTTATATTCCTATTTTAGTATAAATATGTATTTTATTTTGAATACCTTTTTTGGTATTTCGAAAAAGTAATTGGCTGAACCGTTCATAGAGATCAGATGAAAATAAACAAAAATTCTATAACTAAATAGAAAAATTTATAGACTGCCTTTCTTGTTATCAAATTCTTTTTCATTCAGGAGATACTTATTTTCTCATAGCGAATTTTTACAAAATAGGCTTCATTTCTCAGTATCCGCCGAGCTTGAGTGATCTATTCTTCGATTCTAAGGTTTCAGGTAGCAGTATCGATCTCAAACAATATTGCTCCCATTGTCCATATTCTCATATGCTCATGATAACATTTAGTAACGATCATTAGCTTAGCTTAGTGGTGACAGCTTCGGCTTGAAAAACCAACGTCTAGGGGAGAAAGTTGTGACTTGTGAGATCAAACTCTATCATATGCATGTGCGAGTGGTGTGTAAGAGTAGGTGATCATTAGGCCTTCTAGTGCCCATTTGGCTGATCATAAGCCAGCGACGATCGGTAGGATAGTAGAAAAAAATGTCGTTTTGTGGCAAGGGCTGTAGGGCATATGTGTGTGTGTGTGTGTGTGAGAGAGAGAGAGAGAGAGAGAGAGAGAGAGAGATATTGAACTTGTATATCAAAGAAGAAAAAAAAAGGAATTCAGAACTAGTTTTATCTCAAAGAAAAAAGAAAAAGGAAGAAGAGGAAGAAATGTGCTTAGGCTCCGTTTGGTATCATTTATGGAATAGAAACAACGTATGTCAAAATGAAAATTTCAGTTTCTGTGTCAAAATGCCATTTTTAAAAGAAAAAAATGGTGTTTTAAAATTTCAGATTTTTATTGAGAACAATAGTTCTTATTTTTGTAAAATGGAATGAAACTGGGAAGACGGAACTCCAAAGTCCAATCTCGTTTTTGCAGTTTTTTTTTTTCCAAAAAAACAGAAACAGACCACAAGTGGACCAAACACTTTATTCCATTTTAAACTTCAAAAACGTTTTTTTAGAACGATAACAAACGAAGCCAGTGTTTGCATTAGTATTTGGTAGATGATTTAGCTAAGAAGGCCTATATCCGGCCCAGTGCTCTTCAGATAGGGTTTTACCCTCCAGGTGGACTCACCAGTCCCAATACCAAAGCTCTAGCAACGGAGTTTTTGGTTTGTTGGAAGGTTATAGGTTTTGGTCACAACAAACGGGAAGCCTCCAAGTCGGAATGGGCCATCTTGTCAACATCCATAATCTAAAATTTCCATTTTCTGCATTGAATATATTCTGTTTTTAGTTTAAAAAAATAAAAAAATAAATAAAATAAAAGAAAGCTTAGTTTCTCTATAAGGATAGGGTTCTTAAGCAACTTGCATAAGAAGCGCATCAGTGAAGAGTGGAGACAATTTCGTATATAAGGTTAGAGAAATCATTTCATATGAAGAGAAGTGAGATAGAAGAAGGGTACTTGTGTATCCCTTGACAATCGACTTAGTGAACTTTTTCCTTTCCTAATATTAGTCTTTGGCTGATTAAGGGAAAGTTCTATCTCAACTTTATACAATGGTTTTCTTGCTATTTATTTGTTCTTTTTATATGTAATGTTAAGCTTTGAGTTAATTAGTACTTGTTTTTGTTAATTCAGCCCACTCCCTGGAAAATAAAGGGGTGAAAGTCACATGCATGGTTGATAAATTATATTTCTTTGTAAGATTATCTATTTGTGCTCCTTAGAAAAAATAAAAGGGTTGTGTTAGAATTATTTTTATAGTAGTACAATTTTGATATATGGTAGAAATTCAAACCTTGCACAGTAGTCCTTGTTGATGTAGAAGAACCTGATTATGTATGTACTTGTTGCCGTAGGTGAATTTGGTAAGGTGCAATAGTAGTTGTTGATGTAGACAAATCCAATATACAGGGTGAAGTTGTATTGTATATTTTTTTAAAGGTTTTAAAGCACTCCTATTAATGCACACTGGGTTTTGACCAATGCTTATACCTCCAAGATAAAATCACCCCACTAATCACAAATTGTGCAATCCTGAGTGTTATTACACACAGGGACTAAGCTATGATTGTCTAACATTTTATCTTTAGCAAGTATTGGGTATTTATAGGTATAGATTGTACCTGTACAAATACACTTGTACAAACCTATACGAATGTGTATGTTCCTTGCCATGCACATGTTTACATGTACTTGTATGTACAAGTAGATGTTATATACTATGTACATAAGGTATATGTATGGAGTGCATGTACATAGTGTATTGAATAATGTGCCTTACATGAATTCATTGAATTTGATTTTAGAGCAGAAAAACACTGACGGGGACATTGTGATTGGAAAAAACCCCCCAACAAGTCTCACATTTGAGCGTTAAGTCGAAGGACAAAATAAGTAGCTCAAGGTAGCTAAGCCTAAGAGAGCTTGATGTTTTAAAACTTAAAACGCTAACATAAGTCAAGTCTTTACTCTGGCACGAATTATTCTTACACACCATGCAGTAAGTCTTTCTTTCTTAATTAGGGGGACAACGTGTTCTCACTTAGTGATGGGGACGGACACTAATCTTGTTTCAAAAGATGAAAAGTCCTACAGATTTCTAATGTAGTGGGTCCATTTTATTTTGTGGTCAAAGTCAGATCCATGTGTCTCTATGGGTTTTCAGCCAGTGTGGCTGTTAGTTTGGATCTGCTGCATGTATGTTCTTTTTTTTTTGCTAAAAGATGATCTTTATAAAAAAGAGAAGGAAAAATACATCAACAAGAAAAACCAATAAAAAGGCAAGGCAGAAAAAACCCCTAGTGCCACTAGCAATCTCCACCTTCGGCATGGCCATCAGCAGAGAGAGCTAGAAAAAGCCCTACGGGAATCTAAAACGATGCCTACCCTGAATATCATTCTGTAAGAACTCTGCTATATGTCTGGGGAAAGACACCAAGAATACAAAGTTTCCAGATTTGGAAACCTGTTTTTCCAAGTAGTCAGCTATCGGGTTAGCTTCGCGAAAGCAGTGGGAGATCTTCCATGGGATCGATTCCAGGAACGGAAGAAGAGACAACCATTTTTGGAGAGTGAACCATGGAATATGGTTACTCTGAATCGCAGTGACCACCGCAGCCGAGTCAGACTCTATCCAAAGAGCCCTTGCATTCAGTGCCTTTGCCATCAAAATGCCCTCCATAACAGCCTCAAACTCAGCATCATAAATCTGTTTAATGCCCAGAAAAATACTAAAAGAATCACGAACCTGGCCATCATGGTCGCGAGCTACCCCTCCAGCCCCTACTTTTCCCGGGTTTCCCAGAGCACTACCATCGACATTAATCTTAAGCCAATTCGGATGAGGCTTACACCAGTGGACTTCCAGAGGAGGGATATACCTAGACAGAGCTGCAGATAAACCCAATCTCCTACAACACATAACATCAGTCGGGGATTTTACCTCTCCCTTCATCTTCCCTATGCAAAGACAGAGCTCTTGCCGACTAAAATCAAATATCTGCTTATCATTCCTGGCACTATTATCGTGACACCTTCTGTTTCTTTCCCACCAAATATTTGTTGCTATAATAGAAAAACCCATCATCCAAGGTGTTTTGAGATTTACTACTCTTCCCTTCGTTTTCCACCAACTAATCAGATTATGAAACGACTGATGCATTTTCCATCTCACATCAAGGCAGTCAGTAAAAGATTTCCAGACAGAAGTAGTGAAGGAGCATCTGAGGAAAATATGATCAATACTGTCCTCGCCTTGGTTGCAGAGGGCACACCTTGAAGCAAGGTAAATCCCCTTATGTCTAATCTGTTCGTCTGTTGGCAGTCTACCATGTGCAAGGCGCCAGCATAGAGTGGAGAACCTAGGCGGGACCTTTCCTCCAAACCGAGTGCTCCATGGAGTCTTGTTAGCCTTCCTTCGATGCCCTCCCAAGCGAGGTCAGAAAAATTTCCCAAGGTCGACAAGGACCAGCAGCATGTGTCATCTAATTCGCCTGAAGGAATTTTAATTTGCTTAATTTTTTCAAAAATTCTTCTCAACTCCGCCGATCTCACCTCAGGGAGCGCCCATTCTCCGCCACAAATAAATTCTCTCACCCTAGCTGTAAATGTAAGAGTTGTTAGGTCGAAACCCTCTAACTCCTCCAAAACAGATTTAGGTCCCCACCATTTATCTTTCCAGAAATTTGTAAGATTACCATTACCAATAATCCATCTCTCATTATCTTCCACAAACCTCCAAACTTTTTTCACCCCCAAGGCAATAGAGGAAGAAACTCCTTTCTTGAGCTTACCATCTTTTTTAACAAAGCGGGCTTTAAGGAAGGAGCTGGAGGCTGTCCTCTCATGCTTGATCCTCCACGTAAGCTTGCACAACATAGCTTTATTGGTATCTCGGAGTCTCCTAATACCTAAACCGCCTTCCTCTTTAGGCATGCAAAGGGAGTCCCATTTAACAGTAATTTTCCTAGACGTTTCAATCTCCCCCGTCCAAATGAAGTTTCTCATCCATCTTTCCATTATAGATAAAAGGGAAGAAGGCCACCAATAAATAGCAAAACGTGGTTAGGGATACCAGTAATGACTGATCTGACCAACTCCGCTCTGCCTGCCAAAGACAAGAGCTTTCCTTTCCAACCCGCAAGATGGCCTTTCACCTTGTCCATCACTGGAAGCAGAGCCTCTTTCTTGACTCTACCCTTAAATATTTCAACTCCTAAGTAGCGATTTGGGAAAGTGCATATCTGAATTCCAAGGGTATCAAGAATTGTCGCTATAACAGAGCTATCTTTCCTAGAAAAGCTTACTTTTCTCAAAATTGATGCCGACCTAAAAGTCCCGATA
>CM040968.1:13037203-13048591 GCA_022985045.1 Macadamia tetraphylla | reverse complement strand
AAAGCCACTGGAACTACTCTTCGCTTGGGATAGGTCTTTAAAATTCCTAAAGGGATGGTTGAGGATGTCTTACTAAAGGTGGGGGAATTTATTTTTCCTGTTGATTTCATTGTGTTAGATACCAAGCCCTTTTCAACTAAGGATGAGATCCCAATAATTCTAGGAAGACCATTCTTGGCTACCAGTAATGCATTAATCAACTGTCAGAATGGTTTCCTAAGATTATATTTTGGTAACCAAACTGTTGAGTTAACATGTTTAGGATAGGCAACCAACCACATATGGAAGAAGAGATTAATATGATTGAGGATTTTTTGGATTTTTCTGATGATTTTTTTTTTCGCTAGAAGGTCAGAAATATGTATTAAAAAAGAGAGAAGAAAAGGGAAAAAATATAATACAACCTAAGAGCCAGAAGCGAGCCTCCACCTACGGCATTGCCATCACCGGAGACTCACTTCCGCTATCTCATAAATCTAAATCTCGTTCTTCCTGCCTCATCTAAAAACATCTCGCTCATGATGCGATGAGGGAGGATTACATCGTCAGAAGAGTTGTATTATATTTCTGATGATTTAATTACCAACTTTAATATTAATTTTGATTCAGAATTCCAAGAGTGTATGGATGAGTTGGATGATGATAGTGAAATTTTTTTTCTAAATTCTTGAGTCTTCACACACCTGTGGAGCCCTTAGGACCCCTTTCCAAGTTCATTCCCAAACCTTCCATAGTTGAGCCCCCTAAGCTAGATCTTGAAGAGTTGCCATCTAATTTGAGGTATGCTTTCCTAGGGCCTGACCAGACTCTTCCTATAATAATTTTTTCAAATTTGACTTCTAGCCAAGAAAAGGAGTTACTTAAAGTGTTAAGAGATAATAATGAAGCCCTAGGTTGGACCATAGCTAATATAAAGGGTATAAGCCCTTCTATTGTGCAACATCATATACATCTTATGGAAGATTCCAAACCATCCACGGAACCCTAAAGAAGAGCTAACCCAGTGATGATGGAAGCTATTAAAAAAGAGATCATAAAGTGCTTGGATTATGGAATAATTTATCCTATTTCTGACAGCCAATGGGTAAGCCCAGCTCACGTAGTGCCTAAGAAGTCTAGTGTGACTGTAGTTCCTAATACCAATAATGAACTAATTCCAACCCGTGTCCAATCTGGGTGGAGAGTGTGCATAGACTACAGGAAACTTAATGTGACAACCTGGAAGGACCACTTCCCATTGCCATTCATTGACCAGATGTTAGAGAGGTTAGCTGGACATTAATACTATTGTTTTCTTCATGGATATTTCGGCTATAACCTGATCCCAATTGCTTTAGAGAACCAACATAAGACCACTTTTACATGCCCATATGGAACATTTGCTTATAGGCGTATGCCCTTTGGGCTTTGCAATGCCCCTGCTACGTTCCAACGATGCATGATGAGCATATTTTCTGACAATGTCAAAAAATTCTTAGAAGTATTTATGGATGTCTTTTCAATTCATGGGAATTCCTATTCTGAATGTCTTTATCATCTTTCTCTAGTTTTGAAAAGGTGCATATCTAAGAATTTGATTTTGAATTGGGAGAAATGCCATTTTATGGTTAAATCTGGTATTGTTTTAGGCCATGTAATATCCAAGGAGGGAATTAAGGTAGATAGAGCCAAAGTGGATTTAATTAATAATTTACCACCTCCTCAATCTGTTAAGGACGTCTGATCTTTTCTAGGGCATGCAGGCTTCTACAGAAGGTTTAATAAGAACTTTAGTCTGTTAGCCCGACCTCTCACTTCATTACTTACCAAAGATCAAACTTTTGAGTTTTCTAAAGAGTGCTTAGAATCCTTCAAACAGCTTAAGAAGGAGTTGACCAATGCACCTATTGTTCTACCACCTGTTTAGACTGAAACTTTTGAACTGATGTGTGATGCTTCGGATTTTGCCATAGGAGCGGTTTTGGGCCAAAGGATTAATAAGTTGCCCACTATCATTTACTATGCTAGTAGGACCTTAAATGATGCACAACTCAATTATACAACCACTAAAAAAGAATTTTTAGTGGTTGTGTTTGCATTAGAAAAGTTTCAGTCTTACTTAGTTGGTTCATATGTGGTGGTGTATACTGATCATTCTGCTCTCAGATACTTAGTTCAGAAGAAGGATGCCAAAGCCCATCTCATTAGGTGTGTTTTAATTTTGCAAGAGTTTGATATAGAAATTAGGGATAAAAAATGAGTTGAAAACCTAGTTGCAGACCATTTATCCCGGCTTCCCAATTCCTTGACTGTCAATTCTCCAGCCAACAAGAAATTTTCAGATGAACAGTTATTTGCAGTGTCCAGTGAACCATGGTTTGCTGACAATGTCAACTTCTTAGTTTCAAGTGTGTCTCCGGATCACTGGTCCACCCAAGATAAGTATAGGTTTCATTCCCAAGTTAAGCACTTTTTCTGGGATGATCCTTATTTGTTTAAGATATGTCCGGATCAGATTATCCGACGATGTGTTCCTGATCATGAGCAACATTCTATTCTCTCTTTTTGTCATGATCATGCATGTGGTGGACACTTTGGACCTAAGAAGACTGCCGCAAAGGTTCTCCAATTCGGATTTTATCGGCCCACTCTTTTTAGAGATGCTTTTGATTTTTGTAAGGCTTATCCCGCCTACCAGTCTTTTGGCCGTATCAATAAGAGGAATATGATGTCCCTCAACCCTATTTTGGTAGTTGAGATCTTTATTGTATGGGGCATCGATTTTATAGGACCATTCCCTAATTCCTTTGGAAATCTGTACATACTTTTGACTGTTGATTATGTTTCTAAATGGATAGAGGCCATACCTTGTAAGTCTAATGATCACAAAGTGGTGGTCTAGTTTCTCAACGAGAACATTTTTTCCCGCTTCAGTGCACCACGTGCAATAATTAGTGATAGGGGTACTCATTTTTGTAATCGGCCTTTTGAGGCCTTAATGAAAAAGTATGGGATCACCCATAAGTTATCTATCCCTTATTAGATCACCCATAAGTTATCTATCCCTTATGGAGAAAACTGTTAATCCCAACCGTAAGAATTGGTCCCTTAGGCTCATTGATGCCTTGTGGGCCCATCGGACTGCATTCAAGACTGACCTTAGCCAATCTCCCTACCGTTTGGTGTATGGAAAAGCCTACCACTTACTAGTTGAGTTGGAGCATAAGGCCTTTTGGGCCATCAAGAAGCTCAACTTTGATTTGTCTGATGTGGGAATTCATTGTAGGCTCCAACTATCTGAGTTGGAGGAACTTAAGAATGATACTTATGAAAGTTCTAGGATTTACAAGGAAAAGACCAAAGCTTTCCATGATAAGCACATTCTGGTTAAATCTTTTGTAATTGGTGATAAGGTCTTATTGTACAACTCTCAATTGCATCTTTTCCCTGGTAAGCTTAGATCCCGATGTGATGGCCCGTTTATTGTTTATAATGTACATCCCCATGGGGTTGTGGAGATTCTGAATCCAAGAACAAGGGTAATTTCAAAGGTTAATGGTCAGCGTTTAAAACCATTCCTCGAGTTTCCTAATACTGGTAGTGAAGAGGTCATGGATCTCTATGAACCTCTTTACACTGATGACTATCTTTTAATCAGGTATGACTCCCTTGCATTGTCTTCTTTTTTAATTCTTTTCATGCATTGAGAACATTGCATGACTTAAGTGTGGGGGAGGGAAACCAGTTTCTGCTTTTTCCACTTTGTTTTATTTATTTATTTATTTTTTTTTTTTTGAGCTTGCTAAAGGATGAAGTCCTATATAGGCTTTTAGCTAATGATCATACCATTCGGTTGCTTGATGTATGAAAATAAAAGTTTTGACTAAGGTACCCATTTTGAACGTATAAAAACCCTATTGAGAAGAAAGAAACAAGTCTGTGTCTTGAGATGGGACTTTCTTTTGGAAAATAAGAGACCCCTGTTTTATGGTGTTGGACCATATATAAGTCTGTGGGTTCCTTATACTTTTGATTTGGATTTGAGACCTTTTTAATTTGGCATGGGTTGACAAATGCACAATTTTAAATGAAATGTGAAATGTGGTATAAAGAAGAATAAGAGTTGATTCCCTTGGAACTAGATAGGGTATTGCGCCTCAAGAAGCGTGGTGTCTTGATCGAAATCTCTTGGGAGGAAACTTTTGAAGGAACTCTAGCATCACTGTCTTTGTGGGCATATTCAAAAAGCGAAGCTACATAGTAACTTGGGTGTCTGGTGTTTGCTCCACCATGTCATTCAGGCCAAAAGCAGTAGAGTATAATAGAGTTTATTAAGCGAAAAAAAAGGAGAAAAAAATGTGCAAATGTCATTAATGCTTAGTAATATGTTTTGGTCAAAAACACTCCAACGCCTTAGTCATTGGTTCTCTATTTCTTCATAAGTGGTTTTGCCTTAAGATAAGGATGTTTTGGAAGAGACGAGGTGAGTTCCAAATTAAGAAATATGCTAGTGCCTGGAATTGAAAAAGGGTAATAAAAGTTCAAGTGTGGGGGTCCCTTGTAAGAGAAATAATCTTTGCTCCGGATCGGTATGGCCCTTACCTTAAGCCAAGGTTGATATTTTTTTATTCTGAATTTTGGGTGTATATTCACTACGAACACCTACGAGACACAACTCGTCCACTAGGGGTGACCTAGGGGTTTAAAGGCTTGTTGCACATGTGTTTGAGATTTTAAATATAACCGCAAGCGTACGGATCAGTGTAGCTACGGGTCGAATTCAGGGAGAGCAGCCACTTTATTTTTTTTCTTTTAATAATGCAAAAGTGAACCTATTAATGGTTGTGAGCTAATTCTAACTACCATCCTAAATATATGTATCTAAAATAATGTCCTAACCATTCGTCATCTAAGAATTTAAAGACGCAAGCCACGTAATTAAAATTAAATAAATAAATAACTGAAAACACATAATTAAAAAAAACAATAAAGGAAAAAAAATGCTGAAATAAAAATAAAGTAAAAGAAAGGGGATAAAGGTAGAGAGAGACTCATAAGTAGGTTTCTCTACTTAGCCCGAGGGATGCATCATAATATGAGCTTCCCTACTTGACCAAAGAGTCACTCTTACAAGGGTTACTCTACTTGGCTTTAGGGAAAGGGAGGCAATTAAAATAAAAACAATAAAATGATGGTTCTATGCCTAGGAGGGGCAAAGCCAACACATGCACTAGCCATGAACCTTGGGGGAAAGGGAAATGAATAATATAACAACTGAAATTAAAATTCTAAATTAAGAAATAAAGGATAGTTAGAAGAGGGAATGAGAGGGGGAGAGAAAATTACTGAAGGAGCCTACTTACTTAAATCAATGCTTGAACTTGAAAGCTTGGGTGATTTGAGATACTATCAGTACTAAAAACAAGATCTGGAATAAACCAAATCTGAAATTTCTAGTACTAGAGAAACTAAATCTTGAATAACAAACTGAACTTGAAAAAAAAAAAGATGCTCCACGGCTCGTGATCTTGTCACCTAGATCTAAGCCTAGAACTATAACTTTAAAATTTACAACTCAATTGCATAAATCATAAACATAAAAGACTGAATAAGAATAAAAGAGTGCTTGCATTAATTGACATAAAAAACTATTACAAAAGTGATTAAAGCAAAAAATAAAGAAGAACTAAAACTAAAGAGAGTAAGAGAGGGAGAGAGAGAAGATAACTAAGCATAAACTAGAAAATAAACTAAGGGGAATAATCATTAGGAGGGGGGATGAAGGGGCTTTTATAGGGCTTTTGTCTTGCCTCCTTCTTTCTACAAGTCTTCTTTAAGAAAAGAAAGTAAATAAAATTAAATAAAATCTTGGTAAAAATCCTCATTCTCCGAGATATTGTGTGAGGAAAGAGATGATCTATTTCCAAAATTAACAAATTCTATTCCTTACTTACAATATTAACCAATATCTTGCAATCTTGATTAAATCATAAAGGAATCTCTACATAGTATCTTCAAGATCTTGTGAGGTGGCAAGGAGAGAATAATTTTCATGATTTTGTAGGAGAGAGGATGTGGTACCAATGAGTGGGTCCCACCTTTGGACTGGTTCTTGATTCACTTTAAGCACTTTCTCTTGTAGACTTGGAAACTAAAAAAAAAACAAGAAAAATAAAAGTAGTACTATCCAAAGTGGGGCAAAATGTACACTTATATCCCTATGATTTCACAGATTATTATGCTCATCAAATTCCCCCATACTTGACTTTTGCTCATCCTCGAGCAAGATAAATAAATAAAGAAATGAAAGAAAAAGCCTAACTCACTTTCGTAGGAATCACGGATGCATTTAGCACGTGCAACAAGCCTTTAAACCCCTAGGTCACCCCTAGTGGACGAGTTATGTCTCATGGGTGTTTGCAGTGAATATACACCCAAAATTCAGAATAAACAAGTCCCAATCTTGGCTAAAGGTAAGAGCCATACCGATCCGGAGCAAAGATAATTTCTTTTATAAGGGACCCCCACACTTGAACTTTTATTACCCTTTATCAATTCCAAGCACTGGCATATTTCTTAATTTGGAACTCACCTTGTCTCTTCCAAAACATCTTTATCTTAAGGCAAAACCACTTGTGAAGAAATAGGGAACCAATGACTAAGGCGTTGGAGTGTTTTTTATCAAAACATATTACTAAGCATTAATGAAATTTGCACATTTTTTCTCCTTTTTCTTCGCTAAATAAACTCTATTCTACTCCACTACTTTTGGCCTGGATGACATGGTGGAGCAAACACCAGACACCCAAGTTACTATGTAGCTGTGTTTTTTGCATATGCCCACAGTGATGCTAGAGTTCCTTCAGAAGTTTCTTCCCAAGGAATTTCAATCAAGACACCATGCTTCCTGAGGCGCAATGCCCTGTCTAGTTCCAAGGAAATCAACTCTTATTCTTCTTTATACCACATTTCACATTTTATTTAAAATTGTGTATTTGTTAACCCATGCCAAATTAAAAAGAATGTCTCAACTCCAAATCAAAAGTACAAGTAACCCACAGACTTACATATGGTCCAACACCATAAAACAGGGGTCTCTTAGTTTTCAAAAGAAAGTCCCATCTCAAGACACAAGCTTGTTTCTTTCTTCTGAACAGGGTTTTTATACGTTCAAAATGGGTACCTTAGCCAAAACTTTTATTTTCATACATCAAGCAACCGAATGGTATGATCATTAGCCAAAAACCAAAGTAGGACTTCATCCTTTAGCAAGCTCCAGAAAAAAAAAAACAAATAAAACAAAGTGAAAAAAACAAAAACTGGTTTCCCTCCCCCACACTTAAGTCATGCAATGTCCTCAATGCATAAAAAGAATTAAAAACAAAGACAATGCAAGGGGGTCATATCTGATTAAAAGTTAGTCATCAATGTAAAGAGGTTCACGGAGATCCATGACCTCTTCACTACCAGTATTAGGAAACTCGAGGAATGGTTTTAAACGCTGACCATTAACCTTCGAAATTACCCTTGTTCCTGGATTCAAAATCTCCACAGCCCCATGGAGATATACATTATGGACAATAAACGGGCCATCCCATCAGGATCTAAGCTTACTAGGGAAAAGATGCAATCGAGAGTTGTACAATAAGACCTTATCACCAATTGTAAAAGATTTACGTAGAATGTGCTTATCATGGAAAGCTTTGGTCTTTTCCTTGTAAATCCTAGAACTTTCATAGGCTTCATTCCTAAGTTCCTCCAACTCAGATAGTTGGAGCCTATGATGAATTCCCGCATTAGAAAAATCAAAGTTGAGTTTCTTGATGGCGCAAAAGGCCTTATGCTTTAACTCAACTGGTAAGTGACAAGCTTTCCCATACACCAAATGGTAGGGAGATTGACCAAAGTCGGTCTTGAATGCAGTCCGATGGGCCCATAAGGCATTAATGAGCCTAAGGGACCAATCCTTACGGTTAGGATTACCAGTTTTCTCCAAGATTTGTTTGGTCTGCCTATTAGACACTTCCACTTCGCCACTAGTTTGGGGGTGATAAGGGATAGATAACTTATGGGTGATTCCATAATTTTTCATTAAGGCCTCAAAAGGCCGATTATAAAAATGAGTACCCCTATCACTAATTATTGCATGTGGTGCACCGAAGCGGGAAAAATGTTCTCTTTGAGAAACTGAACCACCACTTTGTGGTCATTAGATTTACAAGGTATGGCCTCTATCCATTTAAAAACATAATCAATAGCAAAAAGTATGTATAGATTCTCAAAGGAATTAGGAAATGGTCCCATAAAATCGATGCCCCATACATCAAAGATCTCAACTACCAAAATAGGGTTGAGGGGCATCATATTCCTTCTATTGATTTTTCCTAAAGACTGACAAGAAGGACAAGCCTTACAATAAGCAAAGGCGTCTTTGAAGAGACTGGGCCAATAAAATTCACATTGCAATACCTTGGCTACAGTCTTAGTAGGCCCAAAATGGCCGCCACAATCCTGATCATGGCAAAAGGAAAGAATAGAATGGTGCTCAAGATCAAGAACACATCGTTGGATAATCTGATTCGGACATATCTTAAATAAATAAGGATCATCCCAGAAAAAGTGCTTAACTTGGGAATGAAACCTATACTTATCTTGGGTGGACCAGTGATCTGGAGTCACATTTGAAACTAAGAAGTTGACAATGTCAGAAAACCATGGTTCACTGGACAGTGCAAATAACTGTTCATCTGGAAAGTTCTCATTGACTGTAGAATCGACAGTCAAGGAATTGGGAAGCCAGGATAAATGGTCTGCAACTAGATTTTCAACTCCTTTTTTATCCCTAATTTCTAAATCAAACTCTTGCAAAAGTAAAACTCACCTAATGAGATGGGCTTTGGCATCCTTCTTCTGAACTAAATATCTGAGAGCAGAATGATCAGTATACACCACCACATGTGAACCAACTAAGTAAGACCGAAACTTTTCTAATGCAAACAAAACCGCTAAATTTTTTTTTTCAGTGGTTATATAATTGAGTTGTGCATCATTTAAAGTCCTACTAGCATAGTAAATGATAGTGGGCAACTTATTAATCCATTGACCCAAAACTGCTCCTATGGCAAAGTCTGAAGCATCACACATCAGTTCAAAAGGTTCAATCCAAACAGGTAGTTAAACAATGGGTGCACTGGTCAACTCCTTCTTAAGTTGTTTGAAGGATTCTAGGAACTCTTTAAAAAACCCAAAAGTTTGATCTTTGGCAAGTAATGAAGTGAGAGGTTGGGCTAACTGACTAAAGTTCTTAATAAACCTTCTGTAGAAGCCTGCATGCCCTAGAAAAGATCGAACGTCCTTAACAGATTGAGGAGGTGGTAAATTATTAATTAAATCCACTTTGGCTCTATCTACCTTAATTCCCTCCTTGGATATTACATGGCCTAAAACAATACCAGATTTAACCATGAAATGGCATTTCTCCCAATTCAAAACCAAATTCTTAGATATGCACCTTTTCAAAACTAGAGAAAGATGATAAGGACATTCAGAATAGGAATTCCCATGAATTGAAAAGTCATCCATAAATACTTTTAAGAATTTTTTGACCATATCAGAAAATATGCTCATCATGAATCGTTGGAACGAAGCAGGGGCATTGCAAAGCCCAAAGGGAATACGCCTGTAAGCAAAAGTTCCATATGGGCATGTAAAAGTGGTCTTATGTTGGTCCTCTAAAGCAATTGGGATTTGGTTATAGCCGGAATGTCCATCAAGAAAACAATAGTATTCATGTCCAGCTAACCTCCCTAACATCTGGTCAATGAATAGCAATGGGAAGTGGTCCTTCCAAGTTGCCACATTAAGTTTCCGGTAGTCTATGCACACTCTCCACCCAGATTGGACAGGGGTTGGAATTAGTTCATTATTAGCATTGGGAACTATAGTCACACCAGACTTCTTAGGCACTACGTGAACTGGGCTTACCAATTGGCTGTCAGAAATAGGATAAATTATTCCATGATCCAAGCACTTTAGGATCTCTTTCTTAATAGCTTCCATCATCACTGGGTTAGTTCTTCTTTAGGGTTCTGTGGATGGTTTGGAATCCTCCATAAGATGTATATGATGTTACACAATAGAAGGGCTTATACCCTTGATATCAGCCATGGTCCAATCTAGGGCTTCCTTATTATCTTTTAACACTTTAAGTAACTACTCTTCCTGGCTAGAAGTCAAATTTGAAGAAATTATTACATGAAGAGTCTGGTCAGGCCCTAGGAAAGCATACCTCAAATTAGATGGCAACTCCTTAAGATCTAGCTTAGGAGGCTCAACTATGGAAGGTTTGGGAATGGAATTAGAAAGGGGTCCTATGGGCTCCACAAGTGTATGAAGACTCAAGACTTTAGAAAAGAAATTTTCACTATCATCATCCAACTCGTCCATACACTTTTGGAATTCTGAATCAAAATTAATATTAAAGTTGGTAACTAAATCATCAAAAAAATCCAAAAAATCCTCAAGCATATTGATCTCTTCTTCCATATGTGGTTGCTTGCCTATCCTAAACATGTTAAACTCAACAGTTTGGTTACCAAAAGATAACCTTAGGAAACCATTCTGGCAGTTGATTTATGCATTACTGGTAGCCAAGAATGGTCTTCCTAGAATTATTGGGATCTTATCCTTGGTTGAGAAGGGCTTGGTATCTAACACAATGAAATCAACAGGAAAAATAAATTCCCCCACCTTTAGTAAGACATCCTTATCCATCCCTTTAGGAATTTTAACAGACCTATCTGCCAACTAAAGAGTAGTTCCAGTGGCTTTCAATTCTCCCAATCCAAGTTGCTTGTACACATGGTAAGGTAAAAGATTTACACTTGCACCAAGGTCAGGTAAGGCATGCTCAATGTAGGTGTTGCCTATGACACAAGATATGGTAGGGCTCTCTGAATCCTTATACTTGGCTGCTATAGGCTGAGTAATTATGGGTACACTAGTGATACGTTTGTGAGTACATAAATCTTTCAGTACCTTTGTATAAGCGGGGATCTGGGATATGGCATCCAAAAGAGGGATGTTCACTTCTACCTTTTTGAAGACTTCTAAAATTTTATCCATGGAAGCAGTTTCTTTTTGTGTACCAAGCGATTAGGCAATGGGATAGGATGAACATAAGGACTGTTAGGGATTTGCCCCTGTTCAAAATAATCATTTTTGGTTTCCTCAACCAAATCATCTTTAGTTTCAGAAAAATCTTTAGGTTCATCAGATGAACCTGGAACAAGAGGCACATTTGTGTCCTCATCTGAAGGAAAGTGAACAGGAGTAATAGATGAGGAAGATTTAGGAATGCTCAGTTGGTACTCTCTACCACTCCTAAGGGCATAAACAATATTACATTGG
>CM040968.1:12998399-13037103 GCA_022985045.1 Macadamia tetraphylla | reverse complement strand
GAGCATCTATTCGATCGAGGCTGCGGCCAAAACCAAACTATGGAAAGCTTCTGATAATCAGGAGAAGTTGTGTGCCCCAAAATCCAGGGTCAGATGGATGAAAGAAGGTGATCGATGCTCGAGATTTTTTCATGTCATGGCTCGGGTAAAATGAGCTAAAAATTCCATCAGGAATATTGTTCGGGATAACGGTGAAGTGATTTCGGATCAGGAGCATCTAGGTAACTACATTGCAGAATTTTATGAGAGCTCTCATAAGCGTGTGGACGTGGACAACCACCCTCAGCTGTTCAACTGCATTCCCAGGGTGCTACAAGACTCGGATCATCTCACATTAGAGTCTATTCCATTGAATGACAAAATCAAACAAGCCGTTTGGGACCTAGATCCTAACAGCTCGTCTGGTCCTAATGGGTACTTTGGAACCTTCTTCAGAACTTGCTGGGAAGTTATCGGCTTTGATGTGTGTAGAGCAGTGAAGGGCTTCTTCCATTCAGGTATTCTTCCTAAAGGCATTAATAATAATTTTCTACTGCTTATTCCTAAGGTGGAGTGAGTCAACTCGCTTGACTAATTTCGCCCATTGTGTATAGGAATTTTTTCTGTAAATTATTGTCTAAAATCATGGGAAGTCGCATTTCGGATGTCCTTCCCAGAATTATTTCTTCAGAGCAAGGTGCTTTCTAGAAGGGTAAAGTAATTCAATCCAATATAGGGCTAGCTTCTAAGCTCGCTAACCTTATGCAAAATTCCTCCAGAGGCGGTGGTCTTGGGTTGAAGATCGACATAAAAAAGGCGTTTGACACTCTCTACTGGGAATTTTTGTTTCTAGTCCTCAGTAGATTTGGGTTTTTTGAGACTATGATTGGGTGGATCCAGCCTATTTTAGAATCTTCCAGGATCTTGGTCCTTCTCAACGGAGGTCCAATTGGGTTCTTTGGTGTTAGCAGAGGCCTCAGGCAGGGAGACCCTATTTCTCCACTTTTATTTATCATTGCTGAGGAGGTGTTCTGCCGAGGTCTCAGGGAGATGGCAGCCAAAGGGTTTATTAAACCTATTGCTGGTCCGCGTGGGGTTGCAGTCCCTACTCATCTTTTTTTTGCTAGCGACGTCTTCATTTTCATGAATGCTTCTAAAAGGTGCGTTAGCCGTTAGAAACTTGAAGAATTTCCTTACTTTATATCAAAGTTGTTCGGGTCAGTTTTTTAATCTCGAGAAGAGCAAATTATTTTTGGGGAAGATCCCTCCAATTAGAAAGCAGTGGTTAGCTGAGGAAACCAAATACTTGGGCGTGGAAATCTTCCATGGAAGAGTTAAAAGGGACCCTCTCCTCCCAGTGATAGATAGAATTAAATCAAAGCTAGCTGGCTAGAAAGGAAAACTTCTTTCTATGGCTGGTAGGGTTGAGCTCCCTGAAATCCGTCATTTCTAGAATGCCCTTGCATAGCTTCTCAGTTTATTGGTGGCCTGCCCCATTAATCAAATGTCGAGAGATGGATGAGAAATTTCATCCGGATAGGAGAGGTTGACTCTTCCAAAGCCATCACGTGGAGATGGGATCGGGTTTGCAAGCCCAAGAAGGAAGGGGCCTTGGCTTGAGAAGCCTTCGGGATGTGAACAAAGCTCTTATTGTGAAATTGGCTAGGAAGATTAAACATGAAGACTCCCCGCTAGCAGAATCATAAGAGCAAGGTTCCTCTCTGCTTCTGGTAGCATTAAGAGTGGTCACAAGAGCTCCTCTATCTGGCCTGGGGTAAGGAGATTGTGGAATTTTTGTGTCTAAAAATGAGAGATGGATTGTTGGTGATGGCAGCACCATTGACTTCTGGAGAGACAACTGGTGGGGCTCTAATTCTTTTGTTGAGGTTTTTGGTCTTAGAGAGGAAATTTTTTACAACCTCAGCCAGACTGTCGCTGATTTCATTCACCAAGGGTGTTGGGGGCTGCCCTAGGTCGGGTCTACCCTATTAACTGATTTTTTTTAAATCAATTAATTCTATCAATCTCCCCTCTATTCCTATGGAGGATCGATGTTTGTGGAGTTTGGATTAGATGGGGCACTTCACTGTGAGGTCTGCCTGGGATGGTTTGAGAACTTGCTCTTTGCCAATTTCTTGGCATCATCTCATATGGAAAAAGGGCCTTCCTCCTAGGCTCTCTTTTCTCGGTGGTCGGATTCATGGGAAGTTGCCAATGGATGACTTGGTTTAATCTAGAGGGATCCACCTCTCATCGAGATGCGACCTTTGCAGTTCGTCCTCTGAATCTTTGTTTCATTTTTTTTTGGACTACCAATTCTCTCTTGAGATCTGGAAAAGTATCATGGATCTGTTTAATATGTATTGGGTAAGGCCTAGCTCTGCGGCTGATTTGCTTACCTGGTGGCCGAAGAAGGGGAAGAGTTGGTCGCTCAGAGATGCCTAGGAGGTAGGGCTGCTTGTTATCATTGATTCTATCTAATTCAAAAGAAACAAGAGACGATTCGAGAGGATTTCACATAGCTATGCGCTGATCATTCGAGCAGTAAGAGCAAAGTTAGGTTTCATTTACAGCAGAATCAAGACTTGTCCTAAATCTACAGAAGATCTGGTCATTAGTAGAAGGTTCAACTTACCTCTTTCTTCCAAGCTTTCTAGATCTATTCTAGATGTCCATTGGTGCAAACCTATGGAATCCTAGATAAAGCTCAATGTTGATGGTTGCTCTCTGGGGAACCCGGGCGGAGTTGGAGGAGAAGGGATCTTCAGTGATCATAAGGGTAGGAAGCTTCTCTGCTTTAATTTTTTCATCGGGATCTCTACTAGTTTCTCATTGGAGATCTGGAGTATAATCAAGGGTTTGAAGCTTGCTTCCGCAATGGACATCAGACGCCTTTGGATCGAGTCTGATTCCTCTGCTGCCGTCTCCTTTTTTCACCACAGATTGATTCCATGGTTTGTGCTTCAGGAATGGTCTCACATCCTAAGCTATTTGAACTCCATCGAATGGAAGATCTCCCACTACTTTCGTGAAGCTAACCCAATTGCAGATTACCTAGCCAAGGATGCAGCCAAATCTGGGATTTCTAGTAATGATGTGCAGCTCCCTCTTCATTTTGCCAATGAGCTGCAAGTTGCTATTGATGGTCGTCCTTGATTTAGATTTTGTTCATTCTGTGAGATAGTGATTGTGAGCCTTTGCTGATGGCAATGCTGAAGGTGGAGGCTCTCTTCTCGCCTTCTCACTCTTGTATTTTACTTTATTTTTCTTTTATCCTTTTTAATATAATTTGATCTTTTAGCAAAAATATAAATATGGGTGAAGGATAGGCTTAATTTAGGTAGCGAAATCACCCAAATAAGAAGGAGTATAATTCTAATGGACAGAAATTATCTCATCCGATAGTTACCAGTTTGATCCAGTAAGTACCGAATCATGGTACAGTTGTTCAATTATAGATGTTGGGTCCAAAATATATCTGATAAACATTCAGAATATAGCCATTGGAGTGTCCAGAAGGCATCTGTTAGTTACCGGTTCAATCTGGTAGTTACCGGATTACCTCTGTTGGCTATCTCTGAGATGTCCCCTTCATCCGGAACCAATCCAGTTAACCGGAGGATCTTCCAAAACAATCCAGTAGTTACTGGTTCCATTCGGTAGTTACCGGATGGCCTCTGGTGGCTAGGTCTGAGGAGTTTTTAGCTCACAGAGCCAATCCGGTGGGTACCAGTTCAATCCAGTAAGTACTGGATGACCTCTGTTTTGTGATTTTGACTGTCTAACAATTAAGAACATGAGACTAATCACTTGGGTTACACCTAGGGTCTTTCTAACACATACATGCATGAGTGTTCGTGTTTGTGGGTGCTATTACAACCTAATGTAGAGATCTTCAAGAAGGTCTCCAAGTCTTCGATAACTTATTATATTCATGTCTTCTTGACTTCTTGTGCCTCTGTCTGGAGTTTTATTGAACTTCTAAATTCTTCTTCGGCTTCATACTCTTGATCTTGAGATCAAGCAACCTTGTATCTTGATCCTTCACATCATACTTGGTATAAAACCATCAGACCACACACTTGTTTGTTATCATCAAAACCAATATGGAGAGTGGTATTCCCAACAATTTATTTATGGAGTTTAGCATTTTCTTTGTGGTTGCGTTTTGTTTACTTATTAATAGATGATTGCTCTGGCATGTTTATTATTTACGCTAGGTCTTATTTTCCATATCATTATCATGTGGGAACGATTATGGAAGAAAGACTGCTACCTGTTAGTGTGATGCTAACCTGCTAGTATGTGCCCACACTCGACACAGTAGGTATGAAAAGACCCTATTACCTTGCACTGAAGATGCTCCATGGGCCAGCGGGATAGGATTATATTGACCATTCAATTGTTACATGACTGCTAGAGAACTTTTTTTTTCTTTTATTCTTTTAGGAAATTTACATCCACCTTCTAGCGAAAAAAAATCATCAGGAAAATCCAAAAATCCTCAATCATATTAATCTCTTCTTCCATATGTGGTTGCTTGCCTATCCTAAACATGTTAAACTCAACAGTTTGGTTAAAATATAATCTTAGGAAACCATTGACGGTTGATTAATGCATTCTTGGTAGCCAAGAATGGTCTTCCTAAATTATTGGGATCTCATCCTTGGTTGAAAAGGGCTTGGTATCTAACACAATGAAATCAACGGAAAATAAATTCCCCACCTTTAGTAAGACATCCTCAACCATCCCTTTAGGAATTTTAGGACCTATCGCTTAGCTGAAGAGTAGTTCTAGTGGCTTTCAATTCTCCCAATCCAAGTTGCTTGTACACATGATAAGGTAAAAGATTCACACTTGTGCTAAGGTCAAGTAAGGCATGCTCGGTGTAGGTGTTGCCTATGACACAAGATATGGTAGGGCTCCTGGATCCTTATACTTGATAAATGAGTAATTATGGAACTAATGTTACTGTCAAGAATGCCTTTTGGGCACACTAGTGATCGTTTGTGAGTACACAAATATTACCTTTATAGGTGGGAATCAGGATATGGCATCCAAAGAGGATGTTCACTTCTACCCTTTTGAAGACTTCTAAAATTTTATCCATGGAGCGTCTTCTTTTGTGTATAGCGATTAGAAAATGGGATCGGATGAACATAAAATTGTTAGGATTTGCCCATTTAGAAGAGTCATTTTGTTTTCAACCAAATCATCTTTAGTTTGAGGAAAATCTTTAGGTTCATCGGACAAACTGGAACAAGAGGCACACTTGTGTCCTCAAGCGAAGGAGAGTTAAGAGTAATAGATGAGAAAGATTTAGGAACGCTGTTGGTACTCTAGGAACAATACCCTAATTTCTTATTAGGCTATCCAAATGGGTTTCCTTGGCTACTATCCCATCCACAAAATATCTTTTCCTCCTATGGTTCTTTTCTCTTGGGTTGATTCCCCAGGGGATTTGTATAAGTCAAAAAAATTCCATGCCTTTCCTTCATCTGGGATGTGAATCCTCGGGGCACATAGACTCTATCTTTTGTTTAGTTGGGTAATCAATACCCTCATAAATTATTTGACATAAATGCCATAGGTCTAGGCCATGGTGAGGACATTCTTAGAGTAGATCCTTGAATCTCTCCATAATTTTGGAAAATGACTCACTAGGCTTTTGCCTAAACAAAAAGATATCACTTCTAACTTATTGTCTTGTGAGGGGGGAAAAAATTTTTAAGGAAGACAACGTGCTGGTCCCATGAGGTTATGGAATATGTGGGTAACCCATACAACCACTTTTAGCTTGGTCTTTCAATGCAAAAGTGATAAACCTAAGTTTAACAACATCATCAAAAATTGGATCTTAATTAGAACACATCCCTCTTCAAATTCCCTTAGAAATAGGTATGAATCCTCGAGGGTCAACCCATGGAAGTGGGGCAACATAGTGATGTATTGGATTTGAGTTCAAAATTATTGCCGGGCATTGATAGAATACAGAAGGTTGGGTTTTGCGGTGAACCTATCCTTAGATTTAGGTAAAGGGGTTTTCTGTTGATCTTCCATATTGGGGGGTTTTTAAAGAGAGCAAAATAAGGTCACTACTGTTGGATCTCTTCTTTCTAACGATTCTTAATATTACGCCCCACCTAACACTCATGAAAAAAAACTACCCACAACTAGAGTAAGAAAGCAAAAAAAAAGGATAGCAAAACTTTTTTATGTTTTTTTTTTTTTTTTTTGTTTTTTTGGTTTTTTGGGAGCTTCCCAGGATGGGGGTTGCTCGGGTCAATTCCGGGGTCCTATAGGGCCTGTCTTTATCATACTATGGGCATGGCGACCTCCACCATACAACTATTATTGCAAGTTGTTCTTTGAATTCAATAAAAAAAAAAAACAAAACAAAGCAAACAAAGCACTCCAACCAAAAAAAAGTGAAAAATAACATGGAATTCCCCGAATGGCTCAAAAACTTGTTGGGTTTTAAAAATGTAAGCAAACATGGGTTAAAGCTAGGGGTAACCCGGGAGAGAACCATTTTTTTTTTTACTTTTTTTAATAAGGGAAAGTAAACCCGATTAATGGTTGTGATATAATTCTAATTCTTTCTAAACATATGTATCTAAAATAATCCTAACCATTCGTCATCTAAGAATTTAAAGGCAACCACGCAATTAAAATTAAATAAATAAATAACTGAAAATAAACAACCCACAAATTTAAAAAAAAAAAAAAAGGGAAAAAAAATGTGAAATAAAAATAAAGTAAAAAAAAGGGGGATAAAGCTGAGTAAGACTCACAAGTAGGTTTTTTACTTACCCCGAGGATGCATCATAATATGAGCTTCCCTACTTGACCAAGAGTCACTCTTACAAGGTTACTCTACTTGGCTTTGGGGAAAGGGAGACAATTAAAATAAAAGAATAAATTGATGGTTCTATAGCTAGGGGGCAAACCCAAACACATACACTAGCCATGAACCTTGGGGAAAGGATACAATAATGTAAGATGAAATTAAAATCCTAAATTAAGAAAGAAAGGGTAGTCAAAGAGGAAATGAGAGGGGGAGAGAAGACTATTGGGGGAGCCTACTTACTTAAACTTCAACCTTGAAAAAACTTGATCGATTTGAGATACTACCAATACTAAAACCGATCGAATAAACCAAATATAAATTTCTAGTACTAGAGAAAAAATCTAAAGAAAAAAATGGAACTTGAAAGACATGCTTCATACTTGTTCTTGTCACCTAGAACTCCCTATAACTAGAACTTGAAAATTACAATTTTTTTTTTTTTAAAAGGGTCATGTATATTATTACCACTAACATAATTTTTTCCTTTTCCCAATTCTTGGGGATCTCGAATAAGAAAAACCAAATCTTGTTACTCCTTATCCAAATCTCCAAATACAAGAAACGAAGTTCCTCTCTACACCCGGGAATATAAAAAATTAGAGATGAAAATACATAAATATTTTAAAATTTGGGTTTAGAAAAATAGTCACACTAACTACATCCAAAAAAGGGCTTTCTTAGAATCTTTTTCCATAAACGGGAAAAACCCGAGATGAGACCACAATTTTTAACCCCAAAAAAATTTTCCCCTTAAATGAACTAGAAGCAAAATCGTTTCTAAGCAATATCTCGACCCGAAATGCTTCAACTATGAATCAATCAAAATGGGTTTTAAAAGAGAAAAAGCATGCAAAAAATAATCAAAGGAAAGTAAAAAAGGGCTTTGTGATTTTCGGGCTTTTCAAAAATCGAAAGAAAGAAAAATGGAAGAAGAAGCATTAAAGCTCTAGTTCCACCATGAAGAACAAAACCAGATTCAAAGAGGAAACACAAAAATACCAGGGAAAAAAGGCAGTATTTATAGGAGAAGAGTAAGAGATTACAGAGAAAAACTGTTTTAAATAATCAAAAAAAATAAAAAACTTTTTTTTCCCTTTTTTTAAAAAGAAAAAAAGAAAAAAAAAAAAAAAATTTAAAATTATTCCCAAATAAAGAAAAAAGATTAAAAAAAAAAAAAGGAAAAAGGGAAAGGGTTTTTAAAGGAGAAGAAAAAAAAATTTTTTCTAAAATTTATTTTTTAAACCTAATATTAATTTATAATTAATTTTTTTTTCTATTTTAGGGAGAGGGAGAAGGAGTTAAGAGAGTTTATTATTAAATTTTTCTCTTCCATTTTATGAGAAAAAAGTGAATTTTTTTTTTAAAAATTATAAATTTAAAAAAAAAAAAAAAATTAAATTAAAAAAATTATTTTTTCATTATTATTTTTTCATTTCCATATTGAGAGGTTTTTAGTCATTTAGAATTTTTTAATTTCGATATTTAATAATGGAGAGAGAGAGATTTAAGAGAGTAATAATAAAATTGCCCCTTTCTCCTCCATAATAATAATTATAGAGAATTATAGTGAATTTTTTTATTTTTATTTTATTATTATTATTAATTTGGAGAATTATAAAGAGTTTTACTTCCCTTTTCTCCTCTACGTTTAGGGAGAGAGAATTATATAATTATTATTTGTTTCATCTTCCATTTTGAGGGGTGAAAAGATGAATGGGGGGTTTTATTTTATTTTTGGTATATCTCTCTCCATATTTACCTTTTTAATATCTCCATAATTGTTCTAAGAATTACTTACCTTTTCTCCCACACCTTAAAAGAGAGAAAAAATTATTATTAGAATTACTTACCAAAGACGTGAGAGGATGAGTGGGGTTGTTTTTTTTTTATATATCTCTCTCCATATTACCTTTTAATATATCCATAATTGTTCATTCCTCCTCATTTTCCATAATTCTCTATTTCTCTATATCTCCCTTTCTCCTCCACGTTTTTTTTAAGGAATTAGAGAATTATAGTGAATTATATAATTATTATTTGTTTCATCTTCCATTTTGGGGGGTTTTTGTCATTTGGAGATTTTTTCAGTGTTTTTGGTCATTTAGAAATTTTTTTGGGTAGATGTCAATGGTTTTTTGGTCTTTTTGAAAAAGTATACCAAAGAAGGGGAGTACATACTTTTATATAGTAGTATGATATATATATATATATAAGAGAGAGAGAGAGAGAGAGAGAAAAATATGAAATCCATACATGTTATTGCTCGGTGACATGTTTTAAAGGGGATCAAAGTCCTTTTTTTTTCCATTTATTGCTATTTCCTAGCTATTGTCAATTAGACCACCCTTATTACACCCATGGAGGCATTGATGGTCCTTTTTCGAGAGACCACTAAAAATACATTTTATTTACATGCCAAGTGGTTTTGAAATCTTTTTTGTTTCTTCTTTAGTCTATTCTTCCCTAAATTATTCTTGCTTTGTGATAATTATTCAAACTGGATCGTAGTTATCTCGATAAATACTAGCCATATTCATGAAGGTAATTTACCTACAACTCTGTTTGGTTGCAAATGATATTAAAGGAAGAGAAATGAAATTTTCAAATTTTAAAAAATAAAAAACTTTTGTAATTAAGGGTCCATCGTTTTTCCCCAAAAAGGGCTAATAAAAATAATAGCTAGGGGCAATGGAAACATCCAATATGCTCTATTGGTTCATCCTTCTAAAACTAAGAGGAAAAATTTTCCCGTCAAGACAAACGTCAATGGGCCCCAAACTTCAATTATTATGTTCTAAAATTTTCAATTCATTGCGATCAAATAGAACACACAAGGATCAGTTGTGTGGGTCATTAGATCAAATTATTCAAGCTTTGATTGCTGAGGGGGTGTAGCAACAATAGGACATCATCTTCTTTAGAGGTATTAAACTGTGTGGAGTTTCTAAATAGCAATGATTTTAGTTTGTTGGAAGTGGAAGCAATTTGATATATTCTTGCTTCACCATGAGTGAAGGGAAATTTAGTTTTTTCTAAAAACTCTCTTTTCGGTGATTGTACTTAGACTCCCTTATTTTGATCGATGGAGACATGGTTAGTTATTGTTCCAAGTCTTTCTTTGTTTCTTCTATAGACTTTTCTTCCTTGAATTATTCCTACATTGTGAGTTGTGACTATCACTCAAACTTCCTCACTACAAGCCAAATTTGATGTTTCCACTGGCTTCCATTGGCCTCATCTGGTGTAGGGCCACAATTTCTTTCGGAAACCATATACTTTTTTCCCAGGATAGAGTTCAAAGCCTTTGCTTCTTCCTGAATTATTCACATATGCATTAATCGATATAATGGTCATCGGATTACATTAATATTACAAAAAGTCTTAATCATCGTCCCACTTGGTGATAGGCATTGAGACTACTTTTTTTTTCCCAAAGAGGTCAAAATCTTTGTTTCTTGAAAGAAAATGTTGGAGTGAAAGAAATGTACATGTGGCTCCCTCAAAGCAAGATTTTTCTTTCTTAGTGACAAATATTGAGAATACACTTTGTTTCAAGAGCTCAACAAGTCCAGAGATATGTGCATTTGTTACTTGATTATTCAAAAGAAACGGTTTTTTTTTTTTTTTTGGAGAGTTAGAAATATATGGCTTCATAAATGTTCTTCCTCAGGGGCAATGTTTGAGAATACATACTTAGGGCCGTTTGATTTTTTTTCCCCTGTTTACGTTCAGAAATAGCGAAAGGTTTTTTTCCGTTTCTATGCTAAGAAATGATTTTTGGAAATGCAAAAAAGGTGTTGAATTTTTCTGTTTCCCAAAATGTTTTCAATAGTGTAGTCAAGTTCAAGATATGAGTGAAGGCACGTCATGGTAGGAATGCAACCCACGAGTGAAGGCATGCGTTGGAGTTGCATGTATGCTTCATGGAATGGCTTAAAAGGATGAAGGCAATCAAGCTTGGAGCTTAAGACAACGGTTGGAATTGCCTCATTTGGATAACGAAAGTTTCAACAATGGATTTAGGTTTTGGGAGGTCGAGGGAAGTATCGAGTTTCTCACAATTTTGTAGCTCCCTTGTTTCTAGAAACAGAAAAACAAGTCTAACTTATTTCTCCATTCTTGTTTCTAGACACAGAAATGGGCATAAATTTCTATTTCTGTTTCCAAAAACAAGTGAAATGAAATAAAAAAATCAAATGGTTTTTGGGGTGTTTTTCCATTTCTGAGCACAAAAAAATGGAAAAACCGTTTTTAAACAAAATCAAATGGGCCCTTAGTTTTCAAGAGATCAAAGTCTTTGATTTTCACATTAATTGTTGTTTCTAGCGATTGTCAATTAGACCACCCTTATTTCCATCGATGGAGGTGTGGATGGTCCATGTTAGGTGACCCATTGAAATACATTTATTTACATACCAAGTGGTTGTTTAAAGTCCTGTCTTTTCTTCAATATACTTTTCTTCTTTGAATTATTCTTGTTCAAACTATCACTCAAATTGCTCTCATTGTTTGTGTGTTTTTACGTTGTTATTTTTTCTGATGAGAGCGGCGAAGATTTTTGTGAGCTAGACTACTAGTTATCTCATAGAGAAATATTAGTGTTAGCCATAAACATTTATTGCTACATACTTAGTTTTCAAGAGATCAAAGTCTTTGATTTTCCCATTAATTGTTGTTCCTTGCGATTGTCAATTAGACCACCTTTATTTCCATCGAGGAGGTGTGGATGGTCCATGTTCAATGAACCATTGAAAAATACATTTATTTACATACCAAGTGGTTGTTTAAAGTGTTTGTCGGTTTCTACAATAGACTTTTTTGTTTGAATTATTCTTGCTGTAACAATCACTCAAATTGCAATCGGTTGTTCGTGTATTTTCATACGTTGTTATTTTTTGCTGATGAAAGAAGCGAAGAGTTCTTGTGAGCTAGACTACTAGTTATCTCATAGAAAATATTAGTGTTAGCCATAAACATTTATTGCTACATACTTAGTTTTCAAGAGATCAAAGTCTTTGATTTTCCCATTAATTGTTGTTTCTGGCGATTGTCAATTAGACCATCCTTATTTCCATCGATGGAGGTGTGGATGGTCCTTGTTCATGACACCTTAAAAAATACATTTATTTACATACCAAGTGGTTGTTTAAAGTCTTTGTCTATTTCTTCAATATACTTTTCTTCTTTGAATTATTCTTGTTCAGTGACTATCACTCAAATTGCTCTCGTTGTTTGTGTGTTTTTATCGTTTTATTTTTGCTGATGAGAGACTGAAAGCGAAGAGTTTTTGTGAGCTAGACTACTAGTTATCTCATAGAGAAATATTAGTGTTAGCCATAATCATTTATTGCCTACAGTTTGGTATGATTGCAAAAGAAATTCCGAAGGGAAGTGAAATGTTGAAACCATAAAAATAAAAATAAAAACTTTTGTAATTAACGTGTCCATCGATTTTTCCAATAGGGCTGATAAAGATTGTAATCAAGGGTAATGAAGAGAGTCCGGATCATATTCTGTGATCGACATATGGTCTCCATTGAGTCCAAAGACCTATGCTATTGAGAGAAAAATTGAATAACATGCATGTGATCACAGGGGAATACAATAATGTTCTCGTATGTTGATGTGATCCGGACTCCAATTGTAACATCCAACATGCTCTATTGGGTAATCATTTTTTAAACTAGAAGGAAGAATTTCTGGTTCAGTATAAGAGTCAAATATTACAGTCTCTGTAAAATTTTCAGTTCATTGCAATGTAGGTTTCAGATAGAACACGAGGATCATATGCGTGGGTCATTAGATCAAATTATTCAACCTTTGATTGCAACTGGGTTAGCAATGATCGGATGAGGAGGCCACTTGATATATTATTAGAAATAAGCCAAACATAACCCAGCACAACCAATTGGACTATTACCACACCTAGTTCCAATAGGTGGAGAACTTGCTGCTTATTGCACGATAACTAATAAGTTGTTTGGTAAATGTGACCCAACTAACTGATAAATTTTGGTCTGATGCCCCAAAAAAGGGAATAAAATGTGAATTGGAAGTTTTATAAATCACAGTAATGCCATTTAGATATTATGAAATCTAATGGTATTGGGTAGCCTATAACGGTCACATAACAGTATTTTTGGTACTCAAATTTTAAACCAACTGGTTTGACACCCATACCGTAGGGTCCACCAGATTTGGATAAAAAATAAAGCAAATAATAATTCCCCAATTTGGTCAAATGTCAAGAATAACTTGAACTTCAAATATTTTAATGAAGAAAATACAAAATATTCACTACACCACTTTAAGGGACTTGAATCCTTGGGCGCAAAAAAGGCGTCATCTGCTTTTAACATCCGAAACCCCTTGGCCCGTGTCGATTACTTTGAGCTCCGTTTGGAGCATTTCTGACCTTTGATGCGCTTGGACACCCTATTGCCCAGAGAAATTCAACCCCTCTTTAGGAGATCTCAATTAAAAAAAGAAGCAAGGGCGATATCGGTGACATGTACAAGCTCATTTCAATGAGGTTTGGGAAGTGGACATTGGAAGCTAAGACGCCTATTTTGGCTGTATATTTTGCAAGAAAATTGGTAATACCGTTCTCCTCTCTGGAACAATGCATAATTTTTCAGAGAATGAAATTTCAGAAAGGTTGGAGAGAAGACCAATCCTTCACTGCATACCATGGAATTAAACTACCTTGGGCAGAAAACACCACAGCTACTGAGTAAATGTGTTGTGGTCTTTATCTAATTCACCCTTCTTTTTTACCTATTAATTGGTTCTCATAGTACTCTCTTCCCATTTCCTTCTTCGACAAATGAGAGAACCCAGTAATGCATTGTGATCTTTCACAAATCTTGGTACTGTTTATGTTTATGTTGTTGTTGTTGTTGTTGTATCAAGTCGGAAGAAGAACCCATCGTGGGTTGTCAAGATGGTTAGGAAATTGGGAATTGTGTGGATAGGCTCACGGAACGGGTATATTGGATTCGAGGTTGCAGGGCAATGATTTGAGAACTCGGTTTTGGGAATGGAATCGGTCAAGGCCGATATCAATCCAATTCGCTTGGATCAGACAAAAATTTCCCCTTGTTTTCAATTAAAATTTTACTTTTTGACTATTTTACTCTTCGTCTATACCGATTTGTTGATACGCATCAGTAAAAAATCGGGATTGGTCAAGGCAATCTAATCTCATTCCTCAAACCATGGTAAATATTTCCTTTTCATGTTGCAAAAGGGGAGGAAGGAAGGAAAAAGGAAAAAACACTATAAATCCAATTAACAGGTTAAAGGAAGGGTAAAGTAGGTAGTTAAAAAAAGGTAAAATAGAGATGTAAAAGTCTGAATGTGAGGTGTATCAGAAAAAATAAAAGAAAAATTTGGAATAAAGAGTTTGAATAAATATAGGCTAAATGTAGGAGAATGATAATTTTTTTTAAACAAATATGGGCAAGGAAGCCCAGGTTCAAAATTATCTATAGACGAAATAAGATGGTGAGCATTAATAGTTGGGAGCATCGGAACATACCCCCCAAAGAGGCTCCCAACCACCTAATACTCACTACACTGATGCAGTGATTGTAGAAAATTTTCCCCTTGAAAGGCCGGCAGCCTAGACCCAGCTCACATTCAAGACGAACCTAATCAATGATTCATATACATTGGGGACCCACTGCATAATCCACCTAACCCAATGATCAGTAAACCCCAACCAACAAAGCATAAGCTCTAAAAGCTCAAGTAGTTAGCTACAGAGCTCCTTGTTCAAGGGAGGAGATAGGAAAAAAAACCTTGAATCTTTCATTTTCTGAGAAATTTGCGCGAGCATTACACTGTGACAAAGGAGATAGGAATAGAGGAGAAAAAAAAATTGAAAACTTAACATTACATATAATAAGAACAAATAAAATAGCAAGAAAACCATTGTATGAAGTTGAGATAAAACTTTCCTTTAACTCATCAGCCAAAGACTAATATTAAGAAAGGGAAAAGTTCTCTGTGCCAATTGTGGAGTGCTACAGTAGCACCTTTCTTCTGTCCATCTCTCTGTGCCAATTGTATAAAGTTGAGATAGAACTTTCCCCTAATCAGCCAATGACTAATATTAGGAAAGGAAAAAGTTCACTAAGTCGATTGTCGAGGGATACACTAGTACCCTTCTTCTATCTCTCTTCTCTTCATATGAAATGATTTCTCTAACCTTATACACGAAGTTGTGTCTCCATTCCTCACTGATGCACTTCTTATGCAAGTTGCTTAAGAACCATATCCTAATAGAGAAACTAAGCTTCTTTTTTTTTTTTTTAAACTAAAAACAGAATATATTCAATGCAGAAAATGGAAAATTTAGATTATGGATGTTGACAACATGGCCCATTCCGATTTGGAGGCTTCCCGTTTGTTGTGACCAAAACCCATAACCTTCCAATAAACCAAAAACTCTGTTGCTGGAGCTTTGGTATTGGGACTGGTGAGTCCACCTGGAGGGTAAAACCCTATCTGAAGAGCACTGGGCCGGATATAGGCCTTCTTTAGCTAACTCATCTACCAAATACTAACGCAAAAACTATGGCTTGGTTTGGTATCGTTCTAAAAAAACATTTTTGGAGTTTAAAACGGAATAAAGTATTTGATCCACTTATGGTCTTTCTTTTTTTGGAAAAAAACTGCGAAACGAGATTGGATTTTGGGAAATTTCCCGTTTTCCCCAGTTTCATTCCATTTTACAAAAATAAGAACTATCGCCCCGATAAAAATATGAAATTTTAAAACACCATTTTTTCGTTTAAAACGGAATTTTGACACGAAACTGAAATTTCTTTTTGACATACATTGTTTATATTCCATAAACAATACCAAAGAAACCTAAGCACATTTCTTGCTTCTTCCTTTTTCCTTTTTCTTTGAGATAAAACTAGTTCTGAATTTTTTTTTTTTTTTCTTTGATAATAATTCTCTCTCTCTCTCTTCTCTCTCTCTCTCTCTCTCTCTCTCTCTCACACACACACACACACACACAACACACCCTTGCCACAAAACACATTTTTTTTTACTATCCTACTGATCGTCAGCCTATGATCAGCCAAATGGGCTAGAAGGCCCAATGATCCCTACTCTTCCCACCCCACTCACATGCATACGATAGAGTTTGATCTCACAAGTCACAACTTTCTCCCCTAGACTTGGTTTTTCAAGCAAGTTCACCACTAAGCTAAGCGGATCTTACTAAACGTATCTTGAGCATATGAGAATATGGACAAGGGAGCAATATTGTTTGAGATTGATCGATACCAAACCTTAGAATCAAGAATAGATCACTCAAGCTCGGCGATCTGAGAAATGAAGCCTATTTTATAAAAATTGCTATGAGACAACAAGTATCTTCCAATGAAAAAAATTTGATAACAAGAAAGGCGGTCTATAAATTTTCTATTTAGTTATAAAATTTTTTGTTTATTTTCATTATCTCCTTGAGCGCTCAACCAATTACTTTTTCGAAATACTAAAAGGGGTATTCAAAATAAAAGACATATTTATACTAAAATAGGAATATAACCTCATTGTATGAAGGGGTTGGGCTCGAGTAGGTGCATCCGATTCATGGAATCTTAAACCCAGGGCCCAGAATCGTGGACTGTAATAAGATGTCAATATGGGCTTATGTGTTTGTAGGGGTAAAGGGTTAATTTTTCTAGGCTCTAGGAAGTTGTTATTGGGGATGAATGTTCAAATTGAAAGAGGGGAGTGAGATCTCCTTGTTGAAAAAAAATCAGGCGAAGAAGAGGTTGGGAGAAGCCAAAAAGGTTAGAAGGAAGGAGCACGGGAAGAAGAAAGCCAAAAAGGGGCCAAGCCCACAAGGGAGGGTTAGGGTTTTGGGTTGGGCTGCATGCAATAGGGGAGCACGGCACGGGTTGAGCCATGGACAACAGACACTGGCTTGGGCTTGGGCTTGGGCTTGGGCTTGGCTTGGCGTGCACCAAATGGGAGGACAGGTTGGGGTCTGATGAGTGTAGGGGATGTGGCCCGACATGCACGCAAGGGGCTAAGCCCTCCACTCTAAGGATGGGTCCAAAGTGGGGTTGGCAAGGCTGGTTCAGGTTGGCATGGGCCAAATTAGGGCCACACAAAAGCCTAGGCTGCACTCAACCTAGGTCTAGCACAGAGGTGCGGCACGCATGCTGCCGCGTGCATGGTAGACATTCGATTTATTATTGTTTCTTATATCACCGTGAAGATGTTTCCATGTTTTTCTATTTGTATGGTGATCAAGCCCAAAATTTCGGAAATGTGGCCAAATCGTATGAAATCGTGTGATCCATAAAATGGTTCTCTACACTAGTAGAGGGCGGACAATTATTCTCTGCAGTGAGCATCGGATGGTGAGAGCATCCAGGCACACGCCTCGAGGTCTTCTCGATCATCCGATACTCACTGATCCGCACTCATTGGGAGGATGTTTTTGCATCGAGAGCCATATAGTATCATACTTGGACAAAATTTTATGTACTAAGTCCAAATGGCTTTATAAGGCTATCCTCATATTTTTGGCTCAATTTGAGAAGGTTTGGATACCAAAGTTATGCTAGAGGTAAAATGGTCATTTAGCAAGCAACATAATCGCCATGGGAAATCAACGGGCCCTTGATCATTGTAGTCAAAAGGGTTTCCCCAAGGTGTCAAAATGCAATGTCTACTCCAATTTAAATAGAAGAACAACTTGTAACATATTTAGGTGCCGTTTGATAACATTCTGCGAGAATGTTTTTGGTGTTCTTTTATTCTACGGGAATGCAAATAGAACATAAACGCGTTTGGCATGTCCGGTTCATTTTTGTATCCCTACGAAATGAACCAATGAAAAAGATTAATTGTGGAACACATTGCAAGAATACCAAAAAAGTGTTTTGTTTGTTCTTTTTGCAACTTGAAGAAGCAAGGGGCATGTTGTTCTTTTTGTGTCCCCGATAAAAACACCCCAACGCTCTCACCTTCAAAACACAAGTCACTTCGTCTCAAGAACCCATAACCTGTATAGTAGAAAAACTCAGCTTTGTCCCCATTGTGCAAATCGTAAGAACTCAGCTTCGTCCCCATCGCACAAATCAGATCCTGCACTCCTAGTGAGTTTCTTCCTCCATCTCTGTCTCTGTTTCTCTTGCCGCTGCTCACTCTTTTTCAGTCAAATTTTTCTGCAAATCTTCTCCTCTCATGCTCAACCCTTCCTTGAAACTTGGGTCATCCACAATCGTCTTCTTCACTGCTAGCAGCAGCAAGTACGAACTCCTTCGTGCATTTACACACTCTTTCTCTCTCTCTCTCTCTCTGATTTTCTTCTTGGAACTGAAAAGATTGAGAGCAAAAAAGGGCCCCACTTTTCCTCAAAGTGGCTTATCAAGTTTTAAAAAATTTCCAAGTGGCCACTATGAATTCCAATACAATAATTGTACCAATTGAGAAGAAACTATGTCAATTTGATTCAGTGCCAGTTTAAATTCACTGGATAAACAACAGTGGAACAAATTACTCAAAGTTGAAGGCTCAGAAACCCTCGGTGCCAGAATGTCCCATTTTTTCAACTTATTCCCCCTCCCAGCAGCCTCTCACTCTCCCTCTTCCTTTTCCTCCCTCGAATCTAATTCATCCATTGCAAACCTTGGGTATGGCTTGCTAAGCAATTTGGTTTCCATAAATCTGCACTTCACCTTCCCATTGATGATGAATCCAGTGTACAAACTTTTCGAGAGACACTTCTTTGAAGGTCAGTATTGTGTGTGGCAGAGATGAGTGGTGGTGCTTCTTGTGAGCTTGGTTGCTCTCTCTATTCCTAATTTTGCAAATTTCCTCACATTGATGGAGAACAATATGTGTGTATTGTTGGGGTTTGTGTTCCTAGCTCTGTTCCATCTATTAGTATTCAAGGACGAAATGGGTTATAGAGGATTGGTTTTGGATCCCATGTCCCTAATCGGTTCACTTTGACAATAGGGCCTTGATACCTATCCTTATGGTGACTTAACCTGTGAAGTTTGGTAGCAAAATCTTATGTGCCCTGTGAGAACCTACTTGAGTTGCAGAACTGGTTCCCTCCTACCACCATATGCAATTTCATAAATTAAATTTGATTTTTATAAAAAACAATTGGAGCTTCAATGAATTTGCATTTATATTTTGTAGTGGGCAAGACTATGCAGAGCATACTTAGTGGAAGCAAGATGGTTTTATAAGGGATATACACCAAGGATGGAGGAGTACTTGGCTAAGGCATCTATGTAATTATTGATTTTGTTTTTCAAAAGTGAATTTATATAAAGTGTCATAAAACGCTGTTTCTATTCTTTTCATGTTCTAAAGAGTAAAGACATTTTGGAATAGTTTTACCAAGCGTTGTTTCTATTCCAACATGGAATCGAAAAGAACACTCCCTAGGAATAGAAGTGTTACCAAACAGCCCCTTACCATATGACTCTTATTTACCAAGTATGAAAAATATAAAGGAGAAATATGTGGGACTTGCTATTACAAGAGTAAAATTTAATCTTATTGGGGTGGAGGAAAAATGCGGAACCACGAGAAGATGTCGAGAGCCCTTTCACGATCCACGAGGGATGGTCCAGAGGTGGCTTCCCCGGATAGGGAAGGCAACTCGGTTAAGAGACTTTTGAGGCTCATCCTCCAATGGAGGCGGTTTTGGATGGAGGAAAGGATTCGCTCTTGCAAATAAATCCTTCGCCTCTTGTTGGTTACGATACGAAGCAAAAGTGACCGTCCCCAGTCAAATACCACACAAATCTTATGCGAATGTGGTAGGCTCAAACACACCGATGGTGGATGAACTGCCCGACCACATGCTTGCGGGAATTGACCAAGGTGATCATTCCCGGGGAGGCTACGGATAGATTACTAAAATATCGATTTGCCACGATTCGCGAATCAATTTTAGATTTACTTTCCACTGATGAAGTTCGCAGAGAAGCGCGTGACTCTTGGAAACGAAGGTAAAGTGAAGATGATACCCATGGGTAAGGGCTTCATGATCTTCCAATTTGAGTCCGAGCATGACATGGCCCGGATGTGGAAGTGAAGCCTGTGAAGATTGGAGGTCAACTCGTTCGGTTTCAAAGATGGCGTCTAGATTTTAGCATCCATGAAAAATTGATCAATAAGGTCCTGGTTTGGGTGCGATTTCGGATCTTCCTCCGGAATATTGGCATGAAAAGGTATTATTGACAATGGCCAAGGCGGTAGCGGGCCGTTGGTCTCGATCAACGCACCAAGAGAGTTATATCTGAAATTATGCTCGTGTTGGTGGAGATGGAAGTGGGGTTCAAAGTGGAAAATCCAAGTTGAGCATAAACAACACAGGACTCAAACTTTATTACGGTTCAAGCGGCGGTTGATATCGAGGATTCATTGGGCAAATGGGTTTACGCAAAAACTGGGGCACCAAGTTCACGCCCTACCAGAAAAGGCCTATGACGGCGAGAATGCTCGAGCCAATGTAGAGATACCGAGGGCGGTGTATGAAGAAGCAGAGTCAACTCGGGAATGAGTAACTCACGGTTGAATCAACACTTCTTTGGAAAGAAGGGATCACGATCTTGTGATTTCAAATTCAAAAGCGTGTAAACACCGATGGAGTCTTGGCGGGATCTTGTATTCCTCTTAATTCTACGCCTCGGTTACCAAATGTGGAAGAAGGTGAGATTTTAATTGATTTGATTTCTCCATCTCACAATTCAATTATTCCTATTTTGGAAAATCTGGAAAGCGGCTAAGGAGGGAGATTTTAAATAAGGAAGCTCATGATAGTGAGGAAATCTGATCTGATCTTCGATTGGATAAGGAGGCGGTATTTTACGATGAGGTGGGATGCGATGAGGAGTCTTCCTCGAATCAGGGCAGTCGAGGCAGGGATATGGTGAAGGAGAACCGAACTAGTTGGGTATTTCGACCTTCTAGCGAAAAAAAATCATCAGAAAAATCCAAAAATCCTCAATCATATTAATCTCTTCTTCCATATGTGGTTGCTTGCCTATCCTAAACATGTTAAACTCAACAGTTTGGTTACAAATATAATCTTAGGAAACCATTCACAGGTTGATTAATGCATTACTGGTAGCCAAGAATGGTCTTCCTAGAATTATTGGGATCTCATCCTTGGTTGAAAAGGGCTTGGTATCTAACACAATGAAATCAACAGGAAAAATAAATTCCCCCACCTTTAGTAAGACATCCTCAACCATCCCTTTAGGAATTTTAACAGACCTATCTGCCAACTGAAGAGTAGTTCTAGTGGCTTTCAATTCTCCCAATCCAAGTTGCTTGTACACATGATAAGGTAAAAGATTCACACTTGTGCTAAGGTCAAGTAAGGCATGCTCAGTGTAGGTGTTGCCTATGACACAAGATATGGTAGGGCTCCCTGGATCCTTATACTTGATAGGCTGAGTAATTATGGAACTAATGTTACCTGTCAAGAATGCCTTTTTGGGCACACTAGTGATACGTTTGTGAGTACACAAATATTCCAGTACCTTTGCATAGGTGGGAATCTGGGATATGGCATCCAAAGAGGATGTTCACTTCTACCCTTTTGAAGACTTCTAAAATTTTATCCATGGAAGCAGTCTTCTTTTGTGTACCAAGCGATTAGAAAATGGGATCGGATGAACATAAGGACTGTTAGGGATTTGCCCCTGTTTAGAAGAGTCATTTTTTGTTTTCTCAACCAAATCATCTTTAGTTTCAGAAAAATCTTTAGGTTCATCAGACAAACCTGGAACAAGAGGCACACTTGTGTCCTCAACTGAAGGAGAGTTAACAGGAGTAATAGATGAGAAAGATTTAGGAACGCTCTGTTGGTACTCTAGGAACAATAGCTTTAATTCTCTTGATTAGGCTATCCAAATGGGTTTCCTTGGCTACTATCCCATCCACAAAATATCTTTTTCCTCCTATAGTTCTTTCACTCTCTTAGGTTGATTCCCACTCACGGGATTTGTCAGCTAAGTCAAGTAAGAATTCCCATGCCTTTCCTTCATCTGTAAAGGATGTGAATCCTCAGGGCACATAGACTCTATCATTTGTTTAGTTGGGTAATCAATACCCTCATAAATTATTTGACATAAATGCCATAGGTCTAGGCCATGGTGAGGACATTCTTAGAGTAGATCCTTGAATCTCTCCATAAGTTTGGAAAATGACTCACTAGGCTTTTGCCTAAACTGAAGGATATCACTTCTAAACTTATTGGTCTTGTGAGTTGGGAAAAACTTCTTAAGGAAGACAACTGTGAACTGGTCCCATGAGGTTATGGAATATGTGGGTAACCCATACAACCACTTTTTAGCTTGGTCTTTCAATGCAAAAGTGATAAACCTAAGCTTAACAACATCATCAGAAAGCTGTTGGATCTTAATTAGAACACATACATCTTCAAATTCCCTTAGAAATAGGTATGAATCCTCAGAGGTCAACCCATGGAAGTGGGGCAACATAGTGATGTATTGAGATTTGAGTTCAAAATTATTGCCCTGGGCATGTGATAGAATTATGCAGAAAGGTTGGGCTGTTCTAGCAGGGTAGAACCTATCCTTCAGAGATTTAGGTGAAGGATTTTGCTGTTGATCTTCCATATTGAAGGGTTTTAAAGAGAGCAAACATATAAGGTCACTACTTGTTGGATCTCTTCTTTCTAACCGATTCTTAATATTACGTACCCACCTAACACTCATGCAACAAAAACTACCCACAACTAGAGTAAGACAAGCACAAAAGAAATGATAGCAAAACTTTTTTTTATGATTTTTTTATTATTTTTATGATTTTTTTGATTTTTTTGGCTTTTTGGGAGCTTACCGGCAAGGATCCGGGGTTGCTCAGGTCAATTCCTGAGGTACTACTATAGAGCGAAACCTGTCTTTATCATACTATGGGGCATGGCGACCTCCACCGATACAACTATTATTGCAAGTTGTTCTTCTCAGGAATTCAATAAAAGAAAAGGAAAAACAAAACAAAGCAAACAAAGCACTCCGATTTACCAAAAGAAAGTGAAAAATAACATGGAACTGTCTCCCTGGCAATGGCGTCAAAAACTTGTTGGGATTTAAAATGTAACCGTAAGCGTACGGATCAGTGTAGCTACGGGTCGAACACAGGGAGAGTAACCACTTTATTTTTTTACTTCTTTTAATAATGTGAAAGTGAACCGATTAATGGTTGTGATATAATTCTAATTACTGTTCTAAACATATGTATCTAAAATAACGTCCTAACCATTCGTCATCTAAGAATTTAAAGATGCAAGCCACGCAATTAAAATTAAATAAATAAATAACTGAAAATAAACAACCCACGAAATTTAAATAAAAAACAATAAAGGAAAAAAATGCTGAAATAAAAATAAAGTAAAAGAAAGGGGATAAAGCTAGAGTGAGACTCACAAGTAGGTTTCTCTACTTAGCCCGAGGGATGCATCATAATATGAGCTTCCCTACTTGACCAGAGAGTCACTCTTACAAGGGTTACTCTACTTGGCTTTAGGGAAAGGGAGACAATTAAAATAAAAGTAATAAATTGATGGTTCTATAGCTAAGAGGGGCAAAGCCAACACATACACTAGCCATGAACCTTGGGGGAAAGGGATAGCAATAATGTAACGAATGAAATTAAAATCCTAAATTAAGAAAGAAAGGGTAGTCAGAAGAGGGAATGAGAGGGGGGAGAGAAGACTATTGAGGGAGCCTACTTACTTGAGCTTCAACCCTTGAACTAAAAACTTGATCGATTTGAGATACTACCAATACTAAAAACCAGATCTGGAATAAACCAAATATGAAATTTCTAGTACTAGAGAAAAAAAATCTAAAGAAAAAAAAATGGAACTTGAAAGACATGCTTCATAACTTGTTCTTGTCACCTAGAACTAAGCTTATAACTAGAACTTGAAAATTACAATTTTTTTTTTTTTTTGCTAAAGGGTCATGTATATTATTACCACTAACATAATAATTCTGTCCATTTCTCAATTCTTCAGGGGATCTCAGAATAAGAAAAACCAAATCTTGTTACTCCTCTATCCAAATCTCCAAATACAAGAAACCCGAAGTTCCTCTCTACATCCAGGAATATACAAAAATTAGAGATGAAAATACATAAATACTTGTAAATTGGAACTGTTAGAAAAAATAGTCACACTAACTACATCCAGTAACAAGGGCTTTCTTCAGAGTTAATCTATTTCCATGAACGGGAAGAACCTGAGAGACTGAGACCACAATGTTCAATCCAACTAAAATTTCCATTGCAAATGAACTAGAAGCAGTAAATCTGATTTCTAAGCAAATATCTCGATCCAGAAATGCTTCAACTATGAATCAATCTGAAAATGTAGGCTTCTACATAGTAGAGAAAAAGCATGCAAGTACGCAATAATCAAAGACGAAAGTAAGAAAGTAGTTTCTTTGTGATTTTCAGTGCTTTTTCAAAAATACTGAAAGAAAGAAAAAATGGAAGAAGAAGCATTAAAGCTCTAGTTCCACCATGAAGAACAAAACCAGATTCCGAAGAGGAAACACAAAAATACCAGGAAAAAAGGGAAAGCGGTATTTATAGGAGAAGAGTAAGAGAGATTCTGAGGCTAAAAACCGGTGATTTTGTTGGAAACCTAATACTTAATAATTATAATTAATTATTACTCCCCTTTCTCCTCCACGTTTAGGGAGAGAGGGAGAAGAAGTTATAGAGAGTTTATTATTAATTTTGATCATCTTCCATTTTGAGGGGTGAGAAGATAAGTGAATTTTTTTTTTTTAATAATTATAGAGATTTAAATATGGAGAGAGAGAGACAGATTTAAGGAGGAGTAATAGCAAGAATTACTTTCCCTTTATTATTATTTTTCATCTTCCATATTGAGAGTTTTTTAGTCATTTAGAATTTTTTAATTTCGATATTTAATAATAGGAGAGAGAGAGAGAGAGAGATTTAAAGAGGAGTAATAATAAGAATTACTTCCCTTTCTCCTATAATATTTATGAATTATAGTGAAGTTTTTAGTCATTTTATTAATTTTTTAATTATCATATTTTATTATATAATGGTGAATTATAAAGAGACTAGTTTAGGGAGAATTAATAATTATTATTTGTTTCATCTTCCATTTTGATAAAAGAGAATAGGCTTTATTTTATTTTTATATCTTCTCCATATTTATTTTAATATCTCCATAATTATCTAAGAATTACTTACCTTTTCTCCTCACGTTGAGGAGAGAGAGATAATAAGTTATTATTTGTTTACTTCCATTAGGGTGAGAGGATAAAGTGGGGTTTTTTTTTTTTTGTATATCTCTCTCATATTTACCTTTTAATATATCCATAATTGTTTTTTAATAATTACTTACCTTTTCTCCTCCACGTTAGAGAGAGAGAGAGATTATAGTGAGTTTATTATTATTAATATAATTGATGGGGAGAGTTATAGTAATTTTTTTTATTAATAATAATTTTTAATTTTTTTAATTTTTTAATTTTTTTATAAAGAATTAGAGAATTATAGTGAATTATATAATTATTATTTGTTTCATCTTCCATTTTGAGGGGTTTTTTGTCATTTGGAGATTTTTTCAGTGTTTTTGGTCATTTAGAAATTTTTTTGGGTAGATGTCAATGGTTTTTTGGTCTTTTTGAAAAAGTATACCAAAGAAGGGGAGTACGTACTTTTATATAGTAGTATGATATATATATATATATATAGAGAGAGAGAGAGAGAGAGAGAGAGAAATATGAAATCCATACATGTTATTGCTCAGTGACATGTTTTCAAGGGATCAAAGTCCTTGTTTTTTCCATTTATTGCTATTTCCTAGCTATTGTCAATTAGACCACCCTTACTTACATCATGGAGGCATTGATGGTCCTCTTTCAGAGACAGCCACTAAAAAATACATTTTATTTACATGCCAAGTGGTTTTTGAAATCTTTTTTTGTTTCTTCTTTAGTCTATTCTTCCCTAAATTATTCTTGCTTTGTGATAATTATTCAAACTGCGATCTGTAGTTATCTCAGATAAATACTAGCCATATTCATGAAGGTAATTTACCTACAACTCTGTTTGGTTGCAAATGATATTAAAGTGAAGAGAAATGAAATTTTCAAATCTTAAAAATAAAAAACTTTTGTAACTAAGGGTCCATCGATTTTCCCAAAAGGGCTAATAAAAATAATAGCTAGGGTCGGGGCAATGGAAACATCCAATATGCTCTATTGGTTCATCCTTCTAAAACTAAGAGGAATAATTTCTCGGTCAGTACAAACGTCAATGGGCCCCAAACTTCAATTATTATGTTCTGTAAAATTTTCAATTCATTGCGATCAAATAGAACACACAAGGATCAGTTGTGTGGGTCATTAGATCAAATTATTCAAGCTTTGATTGCTGATGGGGTGTAGCAACAATAGGACATCATCTTCTTTAGAGGTATTAAACTGACTGTGGAGTTTCTAAATAGCAATGATTTTAGTTTGTTGGAAGTGGAAGCAATTTGATATATTCTTGCTTCACCATGAGTGAAGGGAAATTTAGTTTTTTTCTAAAAACTCTCTTTTCCGGTGATTGTCAGCTTAGACTATACTTATTTTGATCGATGGAGACATGGTTAGTTATTGTTCCAAGTCTTTCTTTGTTTCTTCTATAGACTTTTCTTCCTTGAATTATTCCTACATTGTGAGTTGTGACTATCACCAAACTGTCCTCACTACAAGCCAAATTTGATGTTTCCACCTGGGCTTCCATTGGCCCTCATGCTGGTGTAGGGGCCACAATTTCTTTCAGGAAACCATATACTTATTTCCAGGATAGAGTTCAAAGCCTTTGCTTCTTCCTGAATTATTCACATATGCATTAATGCGATATAATGGTCACTCGGATTACATTAATATTACTAAAAGTCTTAATCATACGTTCCCACTTGGTGATAGGCATTGAGACTACTTTTGTTTCCAAGAGGTCAAAATCTTTGTTTCTTGAAAGAAAATGTTGGAGTGAAAGAAATGTACATGTGGCTCCCTCAAAGCAAGATTTTTCTTTCTTAGTGACAAATATTGAGAATACACTGTTTTCAAGAGCTCAACAAGTCTAGAGATATGTGCATTTGTTACTTGATTATTCAAAAGAAACGGTTTTTTTTTTTTTTTTTTTTGGAGAGTGAGAAATATATGGCTCCATAAATGTTCTTCCTTAGGGGCAATGTTTGAGAATACATACTTAGGGCCCGTTTGATTTTGTTTCTCCTGTTTCTGTGTCTAGAAATAGCAGAAACGGTTTTTTTCCGTTTCTATGCTAAGAAATGATTTTTGGAAATGCAAAAAAGGTGTTGAATTTTTCTGTTTCCCGAAATGTTTTCAATAGTGTAGTCAAGTTCAAGATATGAATGAAGGCATGTCATGGTAGGAATGCAACCCACGAGTGAAGGCATGACGTTGGAGTTGCATGTATGCTTCATGGAGATGAGCTTCAAAAGGATGAAGGCAATCCGAAACTGTGAGCTTAAGACAACCAGGTTGGAATTGCCTCATTTGGATAACGAGAAGTTTCAACAATGGATTTAGGGTTTGGGTAGGTCGAGGGAAGTATCGAGTTTCTCACAATTTTTGTAGCTCCCACTTGTTTCTAGAAACAGAAAAACAAGTCTAACTTATTTCTCCATTCTTGTTTCTAGACACAGAAATGGGCATAAATTTCTATTTCTGTTTCCAAAAACAAGTGAAATGAAATAAAAAAAATCAAATGGTTTTTGGGGTGTTTTTCCATTTCTGAGCACAAAAAAATGGAAAAACCGTTTTTTGAAACAAAATCAAATGGGCCCTTAGTTTTCAAGAGATCAAAGTCTTTGATTTTCACATTAATTGTTGTTTCCTAGCGATTGTCAATTAGACCACCCTTATTTCCATCGATGGAGGTGTGGATGGTCCATGTTTAGTGACAGCCATTGACAAATACATTTATTTACATTCCAAGTGGTTGTTTAAAGTCCCTGTCTATTTCTTCAATATACTTTTCTTCTTTGAATTATTCTTGTTCAGTGACTATCACTCAAATTGCTCTCAGTTGTTTGTGTGTTTTTATACGTTGTTATTTTTTGCTGATGAGAGACTGAAAGCGAAGAGTTTTTGTGAGCTAGACTACTAGTTATCTCATAGAGAAATATTAGTGTTAGCCATAAACATTTATTGCTACATACTTAGTTTTCAAGAGATCAAAGTCTTTGATTTTCCCATTAATTGTTGTTTCCTTGCGATTGTCAATTAGACCACCTTTATTTCCATCGACGGAGGTGTGGATGGTCCATGTTCAATGACAGCCATTGAAAAATACATTTATTTACATACCAAGTGGTTGTTTAAAGTGTTTGTCGGTTTCTACAATAGACTTTTCTTGTTTGAATTATTCTTGCTCTGTAACAATCACTCAAATTGCAATCGGTTGTTCGTGTATTTTCATACGTTGTTATTTTTTTGCTGATGAAAGACTGGAAGCGAAGAGTTCTTGTGAGCTAGACTACTAGTTATCTCATAGAGAAATATTAGTGTTAGCCATAAACATTTATTGCTACATACTTAGTTTTCAAGAGATCAAAGTCTTTGATTTTCCCATTAATTGTTGTTTCCTGGCGATTGTCAATTAGACCATCCTTATTTCCATCGATGGAGGTGTGGATGGTCCTTGTTCAGTGACAGCCATTGAAAAATACATTTATTTACATACCAAGTGGTTGTTTAAAGTCTTTGTCTATTTCTTCAATATACTTTTCTTCTTTGAATTATTCTTGTTCAGTGACTATCACTCAAATTGCTCTCAGTTGTTTGTGTGTTTTTATGCGTTGTTATTTTTTGCTGATGAGAGACTGAAAGCGAAGAGTTTTTGTGAGCTAGACTACTAGTTATCTCATAGAGAAATATTAGTGTTAGCCATAATCATTTATTGCCTACAGTTTGGTATGATTGCAAAAGAAATTCCGAAGGGAAGTGAAATGTTGAAACCATAAAAATAAAAATAAAAACTTTTGTAATTAACGTGTCCATCGATTTTTCCAATAGGGCTGATAAAGATTGTAATCAAGGGTAATGAAGAGAGTCCAGATCATATTCTGTGATCGACATATGGTCTCCACTGATCCAAAGACCTATGCTATTGAGAGAAAAATTGAATAACATGCATGTGATCACAGGGGAATACAATAATGTTCTCGTATGTTGATGTGATCCGGACTCCAATTGTAACATCCAACATGCTCTATTGGGTAATCATTTTTTAAACTAGAAGGAAGAATTTCTGGTTCAGTATAAGAGTCAAATATTACAGTCTCCGTAAAATTTTCAGTTCATTGCAATGTAGGTTTCAGGTAGAACACGAGGATCATATGTGTGGGTCATTAGATCAAATTATTCAACCTTTGATTGCAACTGGGTTAGCAATGATCGGATGAGGAGGCAACTTGATATCTATTACCACACCTAGTTCCAATAGGTGGAGAACTTGCTGCTTATTGCACGATAACTAATAAGTTGTTTGATAAATGTGACCCAACTAACTGATAAATTTTGGTCTGATGCACCAAAAATGGATAAAATGTGAATTGGAAGTTTTATAAATCACAGTAATGCCATTTAGATATTATGAAATCTAATGGTATTGGGTAGCCTATAACGGTCACATAACAGTATATTTGGTACTCAAATTTTAAGCAAACCGACTGGTTTGACACCCATACCGTAGGGTCCACCAGATTTGGATAAAAAAATAAAGCAAATAATAATTCCCCAATTTGGTCAAATGTCAAGCAATAACTTGAACTTCAAATATTTTAATGAAGAAAATACAAAATATTCACTACACCACTTTAAGGGACTTGAATCCTCTGTGGCGCAACAAGGCGTCTGTCGTGCATTTAACATCCAGAAACGCCTTGGACTGTGTCTAATTACTTTGAGCTCCGTGTTGGAGCATTTCTGACCTTTGGATGCGCTTGGACACCCTATTGCGCCACAGAGAAATTCAATCCCTCTTTAGGAGATCTCAATTACAAAAACGAAAGCAAGGGCGACTATCGGTGACATGTACAAGCTCATTTCAATGAGGCTTGGAAGTGGACGATTGGAAGCTAAGACGCCTATTTTGGCTGTATATTTTGCAAGAAAATCGGTAATACCGTTCTCCTCTCTGGAACAATGCATAATTTTTCAGAGAATGAAATTTCGGAAAGGTTGGAGAGAAGACCAATCCTTCACTGCATACCATGGAATTAAACTACCTTGGGCAGCAAACACCACAGCTACTGAGTAAATGTGTTGTGGTCTTTATCTAATTCACCCTTCTTTTTTACTTATTAATTGGTTCTCATAGTACTCTCTTCCCATTTCCTTCTTCGACAAAGGAGAGAACCCAGTAATGCATTGCGATCTTTCACAAATCTTGGTACTGTTTATGTTTATGTTGTTGTTGTTGTTGTATCAAGTCTGGAAGAAGAACCCATCTGTGGGTTGTCAAGATGGTTAGGACGAATTGGGAATTGTGTGGATAGGCTCACGGAACGGGTATATTGGATTCGAGGTTGCAGGGCACATGATTTGAGAACTCGGTATTGGGAATGGAATCGGTCAAGGCCAATATCAATCCAATTCGGCTTGGATCAGACAGAAATTCCCTTGTTTTCAATTAAAATTTTACTTTTTTGACTATTTTACTCTTCGTCTATACCAATTTGTTGATACGACATCAGTCAAAAATCGGGATTGGTCAAGGCAATCTAATCTCATTCCTCAAACCATGGTAAATATTTCCTTTTCATGTTGCAGAAGGGAGGAAGGAAGGAAGGAAAGGAAAGAGACACTATAAGATCCAATTAACAGGTTAAAAGGAAGGGTAAAGTAGGTAGTTAAAAATAGCAGGTAAAATAGAGATGTAAAAGTCTGAATGTGAGGTGTATCAGAAAAAAATAAAAAGAAAAATTTGGAATAAAGAGTTTGAATAAATATAGGCTAAATGTAGGAGAATGATAATTTTTTTCTTAAACAAATATGGGCAAGGAGTCCGAGGTTCAAAATTATCTATAGTACGCAGTAAGATGCAGTGAGCATTCAATAGTTGGGAGCATTGGAACATACTCCCCAAGAGGCTCCCAACCACCTAATACTCACTACACTGATGCAGTGATTGTAGAAAATTTTCACGCGAAAGGCCGGCAGCCTAGACCCAGCTCACATTCAAGACGAACCTAATCAATGATTTCGTATGATACATTGGGGACCCCCACTGCATAATCCACCTAACCCAATGATCAATAAACCCCAACCAACAAAGCATAAGCTCTAAAAAGCTCAAGTAGTTAGCTACATGAGCTCCTTGTTCAAGGGAGGAGATAGGACAAAAAAACCCTTGAATCTTTCATTTTCTGAGAAATTTGCGCGAGCATTACACTGTGACAAAGGAGATAGGAATAGAGGAGAAAAAAAAATTGAAAACTTATCATTACATATAATAAGAACAAATAAAATAGCAAGAAAACCATTGTATGAAGATGAGATAAAACTTTCCTTTAACTCATCAGCCAAAGACTAATATTAAGAAAGGGAAAAGTTCTCTGTGCCAATTGTGGAGTGCTACAGTAGCACCTTTCTTCTGTCCATCTCTCTGTGCCAATTGTATAAAGTTGAGATAGAACTTTCCCCTAATCAGCCAATGACTAATATTAGGAAAGGAAAAAGTTCACTAAGTCGATTGTCGAGGGATACACTAGTACCCTTCTTCTATCTCTCTTCTCTTCATATGAAATGATTTCTCTAACCTTATACACGAAATTGTGTCTCCATTCCTCACTGATGCACTTCTTATGCAAGTTGCTTAAGAACCATATCCTAATAGAGAAACTAAGCTTTCTTTTATATTTCCTTCTTTTTTCTTTTTTTTTTAAACTATAAGCAGAATATATTCAATGCAGAAAATGGAAAATTTAGATTATGGATGTTGACAACATGGCCCATTCCGATTTGGAGGCTTCCCGTTTGTTGTGACCAAAACCCATAACCTTCCAAGAAACCAAAAACTCTGTTGCTAGAGCTTTGGTATTGGGACTGGTGAGTCCACCTGGAGGATAAAACCCTATCTGAAGAGCACTGGGCCGGATATAGGCCTTCTTTAGCTAACTCATCTACCAAATACTAACGCAAAAACTAAGGCTTCGTTTGGTATCGTTCTAAAAAAACATTTTTGGAGTTTAAAACGAAAAAGTATTTGATCCACTTATGGTCTGTTTCTGTTTTTTTGGAAAAAAAAAAACTGCAGAAACGAGATTGGACTTTGGAATTCCGTCTTCCTAGTTTCATTCCATTTTACAAAAATAAGAACTATCGTCCCCGATAAAAATATGAAATTTTAAAACACCATTTTTTTCGTTTAAAAACGGCATTTTGACACAGAAACTGAAATTTTCGTTTTGACATACATTGTTTATATTCCATAAACAATACCAAACAGAGCCTAAGCACATTTCTTCGTCTTCTTCCTTTTTCCTTTTTCTTTGAGATAAAACTAGTTCTGAATTTCCTTTTTTTTTCTTTGATATATAAGTTCAATCTCTCTCTCTCTCTCTCTCTCTCTCTCTCTCTCTCTCTCACACACACACACACACACACACATATGCCCCACAGCCCTTGCCACAAAACAACATTTTTTTTTCTACTATCCTACTGATCGTCGCCGGCCTATGATCAGCCAAAGGGGCGCTAGAAGGCCCAATGATCACCTACTCTTACACACCACTCTCACATGCATACGATAGAGTTTGATCTCACAAGTCACAACTTTCTCCCCTAGATGTTGGTTTTTCAAGCCGAAGTTGTCACCACTAAGCTAAGCTAGTGATCGTTACTAAACGCTATCTTGAGCATATGAGAATATGGACAATGGGAGCAATATTGTTTGAGATTGATACTGATACCTGAAACCTTAGAATCGAAGAATAGATCACTCAAGCTCGGCAGATACTGAGAAATGAAGCCTATTTTATAAAAATTTGCTATGAGACAACAAGTATCTTCTGAATGAAAAAGAATTTGATAACAAGAAAGGCGGTCTATAAATTTTTCTATTTAGTTATAGAATTTTTGTTTATTTTCATCTGATCTCACTGAACGGCTCAACCAATTACTTTTTGAATATACTAAAAAGGGTATTCAAAATAAAAGACATATTTATACTAAAATAGGAATATAACCTCATTGTATGAAGGGGGTTCTGGCTCAGAGTAGGTGCATCCGATTCATGGAATCTTCTACCAGGGCCCACCGAATCGTGGACTGTAATAAGATGTCAATATGGGCTTATGTGTTTGTAGGGGTAAAGGGTTAATTTTTCTAGGCTCTAGGAAGTTGTTATTGGGGATGAATGTTCAAATTGAAAGAGGGGAGTGAGATCTCCTTGTTGAAAAAAAATCAGGCGAAGAAGAGGTTGGGAGAAGCCAAAAAGGTAGAAGGAAGGAGCACGGGAAGAAGAGAAGCCAAGAAGAAGGCCAAGCCCACAAGGGAGGGTTAGGGTTTTGGGTTGGGCTGCACGCAATAGGGGAGCACGGCACGGGTTGAGCCATGGACAACAGACACTGGCTTGGGCTTGGGCTTGGCTTGGCGTGCACCAAATGGGAGGACAGGTTGGGGTCTGATGAGTGTAGGGGATGTGGCCCGACATGCACGCAAGGGGCTAAGCCCCTCGCACTCACAAGGGATGGGTCCAAAGTGGGGTTGGCAAGGCTGGTTCAGGTTGGCATGGGCCAAATTAGGGCCACACAAAAGCCTAGGCTGCACTCAACCTAGGTCTAGCACAGAGGTGCGGCACGCATGCTGCCGCGTGCATGGTAGACATTCGATTTATTATTGTTTCTTATATCACCGTGAAGATGTTTCCATGTTTTTCTATTTGTATGGTGATCAAGCCCAAAATTTGCTGGAAATGTGGCCAAATCGTATGAAATGCGTGTGATCCATAAAATGGTTCTCTACACTAGTAGAGGGCCGGACAATTATTCTCTGCAGTGAGCATCGGATGGCTGAGAGCATCTGGGCACACGCCTCGAGGTCTTCTCGATCATCCGATACTCACTGCATCACTGCACTCATTGCGGAGGATGTTTTTGCATCGAGAGCCATATAGTATCATACTTGGACAAAATTTTATGTACTAAGTCCAAATGGCTTTATAAGGCTATCCTCATATTTTTGGCTCAATTTGAGAAGGTGTGGATACCAAAGTTATGCTAGAGGTAAAATGGCCATTTAGCAAGCAACATAATCGCCATGGGAAATCAACGGGCCCTTGATCATTGTAGTCAAAAGGGTTTCCCCAAGGTGTCAAAATGCAATGTCTACTCCAATTTAAATAGAAGAACAACTTGTGACATATTTAGGTGCCGTTTGATAACATTCTGCGAGAATGTTTTTGGTGTTCTTTTGTTCTACAGGAATGCAAATAGAACATAAACGCGTTTGGCATGTCCGGTTCATTTTTGTATCCCTACGAAATGAACCAATGAAAAAGAGTAATTGTGGAACACATTGCAAGAATACCAAAAAGGTGTTTTGTTTGTTCTTTTTGCAACTTGAAGAAGCAAGGGTATGTTATTCTTTTTGTGTTCCCGATAAAAGCGCCCCAACGCTCTCACCTTCAAAACACAAGTCACTTCGTCTCAAGAACCCATAACCTGTATATTAGAAAAACTCAGCTTCGTCCCCATTGTGCAAATCGTAAGAACTCAGCTTCGTCCCCATCGCACAAATCAGATCCTGCACTCCTAGTGAGTTTCTTCCTCCATCTCTGTCTCTGTTTCTCTTGCCGCTGCTCACTCTTTTTCAGTCAAATTTTTCTGCAAATCTTCTCCTCTCATGCTCAACCCTTCCTTGAAACTTGGGTCATCCACAATCGTCTTCTTCACTGCTAGCAGCAGCAAGTACGAACTCCTTCCCTCGTGCATTTACACACTCTTTCTCTCTCTCTCTCTCTCTTGACTTTCTTCTTGGAACTGAAAAGATTGAGAGCAGAAAAGGCCCACTTTTCCTCAAAGTGGCTTATCAAGCTTTAAAAATTTCCAAGTGGCCACTATGAATTCCAATACAATAATTGTACCAATTGAGAAGAAACTATGTCAATTTGATTCAGTGCCAGTTTAAATTCACTGGATAAACAACAGTGGAACAAATTACTCAAAGTTGAAGGCTCAGAAACCCTCGGTGCCAGAATGCCCCATTTTTTCAACTTATTCCCCCTCCCAGCAGCCTCTCACTCTCCCTCTTCCTTTTCCTCCCTCGAATCTAATGTCATCCATTGCAAACCTTGGGTATGGCTTGCTAAGCAATTTGGTTTCCATAAATCTGCACTTCACCTTCCCATTGATGATGAATCCAGTGTACAAAGTTTTCGAGAGACACTTCTTTGAAGGTCAGTATTGTGTGTGGCAGAGATGAGTGGTGGTGCTTCTTGTGAGCTTGGTTGCTCTCTCTATTCCTAATTTTGCAAATTTCCTCACATTGATGGAGAACAATGTGTGTGTATTGTTGGGGTTTGTGTTCCTAGCTCTGTTCCATCTATTAGTATTCAAGGACGAAATGGGTTATAGAGGATTGGTTTTGGATCCCATGTCCCTAATCGGTTCACTTTGACAATAGGGCCTTGATACCTATCCTTATGGTGACTTAACCTGTGAAGTTTGGTAGCAAAACCTTATGTGCCTTGTGAGAACCTACTTGAGTTGCAGAACTGGTTCCCTCCTACCACCATATGCAATTTCATAAATTAAATTTGATTTTTATAAAAAACAATTGGAGCTTCAATGAATTTGCATTTATATTTTGTAGTGGGCAAGACTATGCAGAGCATACTTAGTGGAAGCAAGATGGTTTTATAAGGGATATACACCAAGGATGGAGGAGTACTTGGCTAAGGCATCTATGTAATTATTGATTTTGTTTTTCAAAAGTGAATTTATATAAAGTGTCTGTCAAACGCTGTTTCTATTCTTTTCATGTTCTAAAGAGTAAAGACATTTTTGGAATAGTTTTACCAAGCGTTGTTTCTATTCCGCCACAGCATGGAATCGAAAAAGAACACTCCCCAGGAATAGAAGTGTTACCAAACAGCCCCTTACCATATGACTCTTATTTACCAAGTATGAAAAATATAGAGGAGAAATATGTGGGACTTGCTATTACAAGAGTGAATATTAATCTTATTGGGGTGGAGGAAAAATTCTGGAACCACTGAGAAGATGTCTGAGAGCCCTTTCACAGTCACAGGGGATGGTCCAGGAGGTGGCTTCCCGCCGGATAGGGGAAGGCAACTCCGGTTAACAGACTTTTGGAAGGCTCATCCTCCAATGGAGAAGGCGGTTTTGGATGGAGGAAAGGAGCCTTCTGCTGCTGCAAATAAATCCTTCGCCTCCATTGTTGGTTCTGATACCGAAGCTTCTGCAAAAGTGACCGTCCCAACTGATCAAATACCACACAAATCTTATGCGAATGTGGTAGGCTCAAACACACCGATGGTGGATGAACTGCCCGACCCTGTGCTTGCAGGGAATTCGACCAAGGTGATCATTCCCCAGGAGGCTTACGAGGATAGATTACTAAAATATCGATTTGCCCTGATTCGAATCAATTTTCGATTACTTTCCCTGGATGAAGTTCGCAGAGAAGCCCGTGACTCTTGGAAACGGAAAGGTAAAGTGAAGATGATACCCATGGGTAAGGGCTTCATGATCTTCCAATTTGAGTCTGAGCATGACATGGCCCAGATGTGGAAGTGAAGCCCTGTGAAGATTGGAGGTCAACTCGTTCGGTTTCAAAGATGGCGTCTAGATTTTAGCATCCATGAAAAATTGATCAATAAGGTCCTGGTTTGGGTGCGATTTCCAGATCTTCCTCTGGAATATTGGCATGAAAAGGTATTATTGACAATGGCCAAGGCGGTAGGCAGGCCAGTTGGTCTCGATCAACGCACCAAGAGAGTTATATACAGAAATTATGCTCGTGTTCTGGTGGAGATGGAAGTGGGGGTTCCAAGGCTGGAGGAAATCCAAGTTGAACGCAAACAACCTGGGACTCAAACTTTATTCTGGTTCAAGCAGCAGTTGATATACGAGGATTCATTGGGCAAATGCGGTTTCTGCAAAAAACTGGGGCACCAAGTTCACGCCTACCGAGAAAAGAAGGCCTATGACGAGCGGCAGAATGCTCGAGCCAATGTAGAGATACCAGGGGCGGTGTATGAAGAAGACAGAGTCAACTCGGGAATGAGTAACTCACCGGTTCGAATCAACACTTCTTTGGAAAGAAGGGATCACGATCTTGTGATTTCAAATTCAAAACGTGTAAACACTGATGGAGTACTGGCGGGATCTTGTATTCCTCTTAATTCTCTGCCTCAGTTACCAAATGTGGAAGAAGGTGAGATTTTAATTGATTTGATTTCTCCATCTCACAATTCAATTATTCCTATTTTGGAAAATCTGGAAACGGCTAAGGAGGGGGAGATTTTAAATAAGGAAGCTCATGATAGTGAGGAAATACAGTCTGAATCTTCTGATTCAGATAAGGAGGCGGTATTTTCTGATGATGAGGTGGGCCGGTCTGATGAGGAGTCTTCCTCTGAATCTGGGCAGGAATCAGACCGGGATATGGTCAAGGAAGGAGAACCGAACTAGTTGGGTTCAGTTTTAACCACTGGACCGTTGGAGCTTCAGCAGCAGGTGAGCAAGGCCATGGCACCCTCCTCTCAGGGTGGGGTGAGGTTTTCTGCTCATCATAAAAGGACAGGGGTGTCCCTAGGTAGTTCTCAAGGAGGTCTGACCGGCAGGGGGGTCGTACAATGATGAATAGGGAGTATACTGCCCCATTGCAGCTCCCTTTGAGCAGGAAGGAGATTGCTTGGATGGGAGTTCAAGCGGTCGACAAGGCAGCAGAGATGATTGAGAAAGGAACTGAAGTAGGGAAGAAAAAGAAAAAGAAAAAGAAAGGTGGTGGTCAGACCTTGAGGTCGGACAAGTCTGATGGAACATCTTTTTAATTATGCGGATTTTCTATTGGAATATCCAAGGTGTTCGAAAGGCAGCGGCTTCTAGAGCGTTGCATATTTTTCTTCGTGATCACTCCCCTGATGTGGTGTGTATTGCAGAGCCCATGGTGGATTCTTTTTCTTTCCCTGCTCGTTTTTTTAATCGACTGGGATTCATGATCGAATTTATCCATGACTCCCGTCTTGATAAAGTGCCAAACCTTTGGGTAGTCTGGAAAAATTCTCTTGCAAGGCCTGTGGTGGTTCAGTCCTCAGAGTAGATGATTTCAGTTTCTATGCAATGGAATGGTCAGCAGGTTGTGGTTTCTGTGATTCATGCTTCGTGTTTCAGGGCAGAGCGTAGGAATCTTTGGGTGGAGATGGGCATTGTGGCTGCCCTGTCCTTTCCATGGGTTGCTTTGGGGGACTTTAATGCCACATTATATTCCCATGAGAAGAGGGGTCCTGGTAGATTCAATGTGGGTGCCGCGGCAGAGTTCCAGGCCATGGTGGATGCTTGTGATTTGATTAGCTCTCCGTCCCAGGGATCCAATTTTACCTGGACAAACAATAGATGTAGAGGACATGTGGCGGCAAGGCTTGACAGAAGTTTTTTCAATGCTCAATGGTTGGAAGTTTTTGGTGATTGTGGTCAGAAGGTGCTCCATAGATCAATTTCAGATCATGCTCCAATCCTTTTCTCCTCGGCAGCGATTCCTAAGCCTCAAAATGCCCCATTCAGACTTCATCATTTTTGGATGGAAGAGG
>CM040968.1:12975507-12998299 GCA_022985045.1 Macadamia tetraphylla | reverse complement strand
CCCCAGCCCAACCTTTCCATAATTCTATCACATGCCCAGGCAATAATTTTGAACTCAAATCTCAATACATCACTATGTTGCCCCACTTCCATGGGTTGACCTCTGAGGATTCATACCTATTTCTAAGGGAATTTGAAGATGTATGTGTTCTAATTAAGATCCAACAGCTTTCTGATGATGCTGTTAAGCTTAGGTTTATCACTTTTGCATTGAAAGACCAAGCTAAAAGTGGTTGTATGGGTTACCCACATATTCCATAACCTCATGGGACCAGTTCACATTGTCTTCCTTAAGAAGTTTTCCCAACTCACAAGACCAATAAGTTTAGAAGTGATATCCTTAGTTTAGGCAAAAGCCTAGTGAGTCATTTTCCAAACTTATGGAGAGATTCAAGGATCTACTCTAAGAATGTCCTCACCATGGCCTAGACCTATGGCATTTATGTCAAATAATTTATGAGGGTATTGATTACCCAACTAAACAAATGATAGAGTCTATGTGCCCTGAGGATTCACATCCTTTACAGATGAAGGAAAGGCATGGGAATTCTTACTTGACTTAGCTGACAAATCCCGTGAGTGGGAATCAACCTAAGAGAGTGAAAGAACTATAGGAGGAAAAAGATATTTTGTGGATGGGATAGTAGCCAAGGAAACCCATTTGGATAGCCTAATCAAGAGAATTAAAGCTATTGTTCCTAGAGTACCAACAGAGCGTTCCTAAATCTTTCTCATCTATTACTCCTGTTAACTCTCCTTCAGTTGAGGACACAAGTGTGCCTCTTGTTCCAGGTTTGTCTGATGAACCTAAAGATTTTTCTGAAACTAAAGATGATTTGGTTGAGAAAACAAAAAATGACTCTTCTAAACAGGGGCAAATCCCTAACAGTCCTTATGTTCATCCGATCCCATTTTCTAATCGCTGGGTACACAAAAGAAGACTGCTTCCATGGATAAAATTTTAGAAGTCTTCAAAAGGGTAGAAGTGAACATCCCTCTTTTGGATGCCATATCCGATTCCCACCTATGAAAGGTAATGGAAATTTGTGTACTCACAAACGATCACTAGTGTGCCCAAAAGGCATTCTTGAGAGTAACATTAGTTCCATAATTACTCACTTATCAAGTATAAGGATCCGGGAGCCCTACCATATCTTGTGTCATAGGCAACACCTACACTGAGCATGCCTTACTTGACCTTAGCACAAGTGTGAATCTTTTACCTTATCATGTGTACAAGCAACTTGGATTGGGAGAATTGAAAGCCACTAGAACTACTCTTCAGCTAAGTGATAGGTCTTAAAATTCCTAAAGGGATGGTTGAGGATGTCTTACTAAAGGTGGGGGAATTTATTTTTCCTGTTGATTTCATTGTGTTAGATACCAAGCCCTTTTCAACCAAGGATGAGATCCCAATAATTCTAGGAAGACCATTCTTGGCTACCAGTAATGCATTAATCAACTGTCAGAATGGTTTCCTAAGATTATATTTTGGTAACCAAACTGTTGAGTTTAACATGTTTAGGATAGGCAAGCAACCACATATGGAAGAAGAGATTAATATGATTGAGGATTTTTTGGATTTTTCTGATGATTTTTTTTTCGCTAGAAGGTCAGAAATATGTATTAAAAAAGAGAGAAGAAAAGGGGAAAAATATAATACAACCTAAGAGCCAGAAGCGAGCCTCCACCTACGGCATTGCTATTAGCGGAGACTCACTTCCGCTATCTCATAAATCTAAATCTCGTTCTTCCTGCCTCATCTAAAAACAACTCGCTCATGATGCGATGAGGGAGGATTACATCGTCAGAAGAGGTGTATTATATTTCTGATGATTTAATTACCAACTTTAATATTAATTTTGATTCAGAATTCCAAGAGTGTATGGATGAGTTAGATGATGATAGTGAAATTTTTTTTTCTAAATTCTTGAGTCTTCACACACCTGTGGAGCCCTTAGGACCCCTTTCCAATTTCATTCCCAAACCTTCCATAGTTGAGCCCCCTAAGCTAGATCTTAAAGAGTTGCCATCTAATTTGAGGTATGCTTTCCTAGGGCCTGACCAGACTCTTCCTGTAATAATTTTTTTAAATTTGACTTCTAGCCAGGAAGAGGAGTTACTTAAAGTGTTAAGAGATAATAAGGAAGCCCTAGGTTGGACCATAGCTGATATAAAGGGTATAAGCCCTTCTATTGTGCAACATCATATACATCTTATGGAAGATTCCAAACCATCCACGGAACCCTAAAGAAGAGCTAACCCAGTGATGATGGAAGCTATTAAAAAAGAGATCCTAAAGTGCTTGGATCATGGAATAATTTATCCTATTTCTGACAGCCAATGGGTAAGCCCAGTTCACGTAGTGCCTAAGAAGTCTAATGTGACTGTAGTTCCTAATACCAATAATGAACTAATTCCAACCCGTGTCCAATCTGGGTGGAGAGTGTGCATAGACTACGAGAAACTTAATGCAGAACTCGAAGGACCACTTCCCATTGCCATTCATTGACCAGATGTTAGAGAGTTAGCTGGACATGAATACTATTGTTTTCTTGATGGATATTCCGGCTATAACCTGATCCCAATTGCTTTGGAGAACCAACATAAGACCACTTTTACATGCCCATATGGAACATTTGCTTATAGGCGTATGCCCTTTGGGCTTTGCAATGCCCCTGCTACGTTCCAACGATGCATGATGAGCATATTTTCTGACAAGGTCGAAAAATTCTTAGAAGTATTTATGGATGACTTTTCAATTCATGAGAATTCCTATTTTGAATGTCTTTATCATCTTTCTCTAGTTTTGAAAAGGTGCATATCTAAGAATTTGATTTTGAATTGGGAGAAATGCCATTTCATGGTTAAATCTGGTATTGTTTTAGGCCATGTAATATCCAAGGAGGGAATTAAGGTAGATAGAGCCAAAGTGGATTTAATTGATAATTTATCACCTCCTCAATCTGTTAAGGACGTTTGATCTTTTCTAGGGCATGCGGGCTTCTACAGAAGGTTTAATAAGAACTTTAGTTTGTTAGCCCGACCTCTCACTTCATTACTTACCAAAGATCAAACTTTTGAGTTTTCTAAAGAGTGCTTAGAATCCTTCAAACAGCTTAAGAAGGAGTTGACCAATGCACCCATTGTTCAACCACTTGTTTGGACTGAAACTTTTGAACTGATGTGTGATGCTTCGGATTTTGCCACAGGAGCGGTTTTGGGCCAAAGGATTAATAAGTTGCCCACTGTCATTTACTATGCTAATAGGACCTTAAATGATGCACAACTCAATTATACAACCACTAAAAAAGAATTTTTAGCGGTTGTGTTTGCATTAGAAAAGTTTCAGTCTTACTTAGTTGGTTCATATGTGGTGGTGTATACTGATCATTCTGCTCTCAGATACTTAGTTCAGAAGAAGGATGCCAAAGCCCGTCTCATTAGGTGTGTTTTACTTTTGCAAGAGTTTGATACAGAAATTAGGGATAAAAAAGGAGTTGAAAACCTAGTTGCAGACCATTTATCCCGGCTTCCCAATTCCTTGACTGTCAATTCTCCAGCCAACGAGAACTTTTCAGATGAACAGTTATTTGTAGTGTCCAGTGAACCATGGTTTGCTGACATTGTCAACTTCTTAGTTTCAAGTGTGACTCCGGATCACTGGTCCACCCAAGATTAAGTATAGGTTTCATTCCCAAGTTAAGCACTTTTTCTGGGATGATTCTTATTTGTTTAAGATATGTCTGGATCAGATTATCCGACGATGTGTTCCTGATCATGAGCAACATTCTATTCTCTCTTTTTGTCATGATCATGCATGTGGTGGATACTTTGGACCTAAGAAGACTGCCGCAAAGGTTTCCAGTGTGGATTTTATTGGCCCACTTTTTTTAGAGATGCTTTTGATTTTTGTAAGGCTTATCCCGCCTGCCAGTCTTTTGGCCGTATCAATAAGAGGAACATGATGTCCCTCAACCTTATTTTGGTAGTTGAGATCTTTGATGTATGGGGCATCGATTTTATGGGACCATTTCCTAATTCCTTTGAGAATCTATACATACTTTTTGCTATTGATTATGTTTTTAAATGGATAGAGGCCATACCTTGTAAATCTCATGACCACAAAGTGGTGGTTCAGTTTCTCAAAGAGAACATTTTTTCCCGCTTCAGTGCATCACGTGCAATAATTAGTGATAGGGGTACTCATTTTTATAATCGGCCTTTTGATGCCTTAATGACAAATTATGGAATCAACCATAAGTTATCTACCCCTTATCACCCCCAAACTAGTGGCCAAGTGGAGGTGTCTAATAGGCAGACCAAACAAATCTTGGAGAAAACTGGCAATCCCAACCGTAAGGATTGGTCCCTTAGGCTCATTAATGCCTTGTGGGCCCATCGGACTGCATTCAAGACCGACTTTGGTCAGTCTCCCTACCATTTGGTGTATGGGAAAGCTTGTCACTTACCAGTTGAGTTGGAGCATAAGGCCTTTTGCGCCATCAAGAAACTCAACTTTGATTTTTCTGATGTGGGAATTCATCGTAGGCTCCAACTATCTGAGTTGGAGGAACTTAGGAATGATACTTATGAAAGTTCTAGGATTTACAAGGAAAAGACCAAAGCTTTCCATGATAAGCACATTCTGGTTAAATCTTTTGTAATTGGTGATAAGGTCTTATTGTACAACTCTCGATTGCTTCTTTTCCCTGGTAAGCTTAGATCCCGATGGGATGGCCCATTTATTGTCTATAATGTACATTCCCATGGGGTTGTGGAGATTCTGAATCCAAGAACAAGGGTAATTTCAAAGGTTAGGTCACCGTTTAAAACCATTCCTCGAGTTTCCTAATACTGGTAGTGAAGAGTTCATGGATTTCCATGAACCTCTTTACACTGATGACTATCTTTTAATCAGGTATGACCCCCTTGCATTGTCTTCGTTTTTAATTGTTTTCATGCATTGAGAACATTGCATGACTTAAGTGTGGGGGAGGGAAACCAGTTTCTGCTTTTTCCACTTTATTTTATTTGTTTTTTTTTTTTTTTTTTGAGCTTGCTAAAGGATGAAGTCCTACATAGGCTTTTGGCTAATGAACATACCATTCGGTTGCTTGATGTATGAAAATAAAAGTTTTGACTAAGGTACCCATTTTGAATGTATAAAAACCCTATTGAGAAGAAAGAAACAAGTCTCTGTCTTGAGATGGGACTTTCTTTTGGAAAATAAGAGACCCTTGTTTTATGGTGTTGGACCATATGTAAGTCTGTGGGTTCCTTATACTTTTGATTTGGATTTGAGACCTTCTTTTTAATTTGGCATGGGTTGACAAATGCAAAATTTTAAATGAAATGTGAAATGTGGTATAAAGAAGAATAAAAGTTGATTCCCTTAGAACTAGATAGGGTATTGCGCCTCAGGAAGCGTGGTGTCTTGATCGAAATTTCTTGGGAGGAAACTTTTGAAGGAACTCTAGCATCACTGTCTTTGTAGGCATATGCAAAAAGCGAAGCTACATAGTAACTTGGGTGTCTGGTGTTTGCTCCACCATGTCATTCAGGCCAAAAGCAGTAGAGTAGAATAGAGTTTATTAAGTGAAAAAAAAAGAGAAAAAAATGTGCAAATGTCATTAATGCTTAGTAATATGTTTTGGTCAAAAACACTCCAACGCCTTAGTCATTGGTTCCCTATTTCTTCACAAGTGGTTTTGCCTTAAGATAAGGATGTTTTGGAAGAGACGAGGTGAGTTCCAAATTAAGAAATATGCTAGTGCCTGGAATTGAAAAAGGGTAATAAAAGTTCAAGTGTGGGGGTCCCTTGTAAGAGAAATAATCTTTGCTCCGGATCGGTATGGCCCTTACCTTTAGCCAAGGTTGGGATTTGTTTATTCTGAATTTTGGGTGTATATTCACTACGAACACCCACGAGACACAACTCGTCCACTAAGGGTGACCTAGGGGTTTAAAGGCTTGTTGCACATGTGTTTGAGATTTTAACTATAACCGCAAGCGTACGGATCAGTGTAGCTACGGGTTGAATTCAGGGAGAGCAGCCACTTTATTTTTTTTCTTTTAATAATGCGAAAGTGAACCTATTAATGGTTGGGAGCTAATTCTAACTACCATCCTAAATATATGTATCTAAAATAACATCCTAACCATTCGTCATCTAAGAATTTAAAGACGCAAGCCACGTAATTAAAATTAAATAAATAAATAATTGAAAACACGCAATTAAAAAAAACAATAAAGGAAAAAAATGCTGAAATAAAAATAAAGTAAAAGAAAGGGGATAAAGGTAGAGAGAGACTCACAAGTAGGCTTCTCTACTTAGCCCGAGGGATGCATCATAATATGAGCTTCCCTACTTGACCAGAGAGTCACTCTTACAAGGATTACTCTACTTGGCTTTAGGGAAATGGAGGCAATTAAAATAAAAACAATAAAATGATGGTTTTATGGCTAGGAGGAGCAAAGCCAACACATACACTGACCATGAACCTTGGGGGAAAGGGAAAGGAATAATATAACAACTGAAATTAAAATCCTAAATTAAGAAATAAAGGGTAGTTAGAAGAGGGAATGAGAGGGGGGAGAGAAAATAACTGAAGGAGCCTACTTACTTGAATCAATGCTTGAACTTGAAAGCTTGGGTAATTTGAGATACTACCAGTACTAAAAACAAGATCTGGAATAAACCAAATCTGAAATTTCTAGTACTAGAGAAAACAAATCTTGAAAAACACACTGAACTTGAAAAAAAAAAGATGCTCCACGGCTCGTGATCTTGTCACCTAGATCTAAGCCTAGAACTATAACTTTAAAATTTACAACTCAATTGCATAAATCATAAACATAAAAGACTGAATAAGAATAAAAGAGTGCTTGCATTAATTGACATAAAAAGCTATTACAAAAGTGATTAAAGCAAAAATAAAGAAGAACTAAAACTAAAGAGAGTAAGAGAGGGAGAGAGAGAAGAGAACTAAGCATAAACTAGAAAATAAACTAAGGGGAATAATCATTAGGAGGGGGGATTAAGGGGCTTTTATAGGGCTTTTGTCTTGCCTCCTTCCTTCTACATGTCTTCTTTAAGAAAAGAAAGAAAATAAAATAAAATAAAATCTTGGTAAAAATCCTCATTCTCCGAGATATTGTGTGAGGAAAGAGATAATCTATTTCCAAAATTAAGAAATTCTATTCCTTACTTGCAATATTAACCAATATCTTGCAATCTTGATTAAATCATAAAGGAATCTCTGCATAGCATCTTCAAGATCTTGTGAGGTGGCAAGGAGAGAATAATCTTCATGATTTTGTAGGAGAGAGGATGTGGTACCAATGAGTGGGTCCCACCTTTGGACTGGTTCTTGATTCACTTTAAGCACTTTCTCTTGTAGACTTGGAAACTAAAAAAAATAAGAAAAATAAAAGTAGTACTATCCAAAGTGGGGCAAAATGTACACTTATGTCCCTAAGATTTCATATATTATTGTGCTCATCAAATTCCCCCATACTTGACTTTTGCTCATCCTCGAGCAAGACAAATAAATAAAAAAATGAAAGAAAAATCCTAACTCACTTTCGTAGGAATCACGGTTGCATTTAGCACGTGCAACAAGCCTTTAAACCCCTAGGTCACCCCTAGTGGACGAGTTATGTCTCATGGGTGTTTGTAGTTAATATACACCCAAAATTTAGAATAAACAAATCCCAACCTTGGCTACAGGTAAGGGCCATACCGATCTGGAGCAAAGATAATATCTTTTACAAGGGACCCCCACACTTGAACTTTTATTACCCTTTATCAATTCCAGGCACTAGCATATTTCTTAATTTGGAACTCACCTCGTCTCTTCCAAAACATCTTTATCTTAAGGAAAAACCACTTGTGAAGAAATAGGGAACCAATGACTAAGGTGTTGGAGTGTTTTTGATCAAAACATATTAATAAACATTAATGACATTTGCACATTTTTTCTCCTTTTTCTTCGCTAAATAAACTCTATTCTACTCCACTACTTTTGGCTTGAATGACATGGTGGAGCAAACACCAGACACCCAAGTTACTATGTAGCTGCGTTTTTTGCATATGCCCACAGTGATGCTAGAGTTCCTTCAAAAGTTTCCTCCCAAGGAATTTCGATCAAGACACCATGCTTCCTGAGGCGCAATGCCCTGTCTAGTTCCAAGGGAATCAACTCTTATTCTTCTTTATACCACATTTCACATTTTATTTAAGATCGTGCATTTGTTAACCCATGCCAAATAAAAAAGAAGGTCTCAACTCCAAATCAAAAGTATAAGGAACCCACAGACTTACATATGGTCCAACACCATAAAACAGGGGTCTCTTAGTTTTCAAAAGAAAGTCCCATCTCAAGACACAAGCTTGTTTCTTTCTTCTGAACAGGGTTTTTATACGTTTAAAATGGGTACCTTAGTCAAAACTTTTATTTTCATACATCAAGCAACCGAATGGTATGATCATTAGCCAAAAACCAAAATAGGACTTCATCCTTTAGCAAGCTCAAGAAAAAAAAAAACAAATAAAACAAAGTGAAAAAGCAAAAACTGGTTTCCCTCCCCCACACTTAAGTCATGCAATGTCCTGAATGCATAAAAAGAATTAAAAACGAAGACAATGCAAGGGGGTCATACCTGATTAAAAGTTAGTCATCAATGTAAAGAGGTTCACGGAGATCCATGACCTCTTCACTACCAGTATTAGGAAACTCGAGGAATGGTTTTAAACGCAGACCATTAACCTTCGAAATTACCCTTGTTCCTGGATTCAGAATCTCCACAGCCCCATGGGGATATACATTATGGACAATAAATGGGCCATCCCATCAGGGCCTAAGCTTACTAGGGAAAAGATGCAATCGAGAGTTGTACAATAAGACCTTATCACCAATTACAAAAGATTTAACCAGAATGTGCTTATCATAGAAAGCTTTGGTCTTTTCCTTGTAAATCCTAGAACTTTCATAGGCTTCATTCCTAAGTTCCTCCAACTCAGATAGTTGGAGCCTACGATGAATTCCGCATCAGAAAAATCAAAGTTGAGTTTCTTGATGGCGCAAAAGGCCTTATGCTCCAACTCAACTGGTAAGTGATAAGCTTTCCCATGCACCAAATGGTAGGGAGACTGACCAAAGTCGGTCTTGAATGCAGTCTGATGGGCCCACAAGGCATTAATGAGCCTAAGGGACCAATCCTTACGGTTGGGATTACCAGTTTTCTCCAAGATTTGTTTGGTCTGCCTATTAGACACCTCCACTTGGCCACTAGTTTGGGGGTGATAACTTATGGGTGATTCCATAATTTGTCATTAAGGCCTCAAAAGGCCGATTATAAAAATGAGTACCCCTATCACTAATTATTGCACGTGGTGCACTGAAGCGGGAAAAAATGTTCTCTTTGAGAAACTGAACCACCACTTTGTGGTCATTAGATTTACAAGGTATGGCCTCTATCCATTTAAAAACATAATCAATAGCAAAAAGTATGTATAGATTCTCAAAAGAATTAGGAAATGGTCCCATAAAATCGATGCCCCATACATCAAAGATCTCAACTACCAAAATAGGGTTGAGGGGCATCATGTTCCTTCTACTGATTTTTCCTAAAGACTGACAAGAAGGACAAGCCTTACAATAAGCAAAGGCGTCTTTGAAGAGACTGGGCCAATAAAATCCACATTGCAATACCTTGGCTACAGTCTTAGTAGGCCCAAAATGGCCGCCACAATCCTGATCATGGTAAAAGGAAAGAATAGAATGGTGCTCAAGATCAGGAACACATCGTTGGATAATCTAATCCGGACATATCTTAAACAAATAAGGATCATCCCAAAAAAAGTGCTTAACTTGGGAATGAAACCTATACTTATCTTGGGTGGACCAGTGATCCGGAGTCACATTTGAAACTAAGAAGTTGACAATGTCAGCAAACCATGGTTCACTGGACACTGCAAATAACTGTTCATCTGAAAAGTTCTCATTGACTGTAGAATCGACAGTTAAGGAATTGGGAAGCCGGGATAAATGGTCTGCAACTAGGTTTTCAACTCCTTTTTTATCCCTAATTTCTAAATCAAACTCTTGCAAAAGTAAAACCCACCTAATGAGATGGACTTTGGCATCTTTCTTCTGAACTAAGTATCTGAGAGCAGAATGATCAGTATACACCATCACATGTGAACCAACTAAGCAAGATCGAAACTTTTCTAATGCAAACAAATCCGTTAATTTTTTTTTCCAGTGGTTATATAATTGAGTTGTGCATCATTTAAAGTCCTACTAGCATAGTAAATGATAGTGGGCAACTTATTAATCCTTTGACCCAAAACTGCTCCTATGGCAAAATCCGAAGCATCACACATCAGTTCAAAAGGTTCAGTCCAAACAGGTAGTTAAACAATGGGTGCACTGGTCAACTCCTTCTTAAGTTGTTTGAAGGATTCTAGGAACTCTTTAGAAAACTCAAAAGTTTGATCTTTGGCAAGTAATGAAGTGAGAGGTCGGGCTAACTGACTAAAGTTCTTAATAAACCTTCTGTAGAAGCCCGCATGCCCTAGAAAAGATCGAACATCCTTAACACATTAAGGAGGTGGTAAATTATCAATTAAATCCACTTTGGCCCTATCTACCTTAATTCCCTCCTTGGATATTACATGTCCTAAAACAATACTAGATTTAACCATGAAATGACATTTCTCCCAATTCAAAACCAAATTCTTAGATATGCACCTTTTCAAAACTAGAGAAAGATGATAAAGACATTTAGAATAGGAATTCCCATGAATTGAAAAGTCATCCATAAATACTTCTAAGAATTTTTTAACCATATCAGAAAATATGCTCATCATGCATCGTTGGAACGTAGCAGGGGCATTGCAAAGCCCAAAGGGCATACGCCTGTAAGCAAAAGTTCCATATGGGCATGTAAAAGTAGTCTTATATTGGTCCTCTAAAGCAATTGGGATTTGGTTATAGCCGGAATGTCCATCAAGAAAACAAATAGTATTCATGTCCAGCTAACCTCTCTAACATCTGGTCAATGAATGGCAATGGGAAGTGGTCCTTCTAGGTTGCCACATTAAGTTTCCTGTAGTCTATGCACACTCTCCACCCAGATTGGACATGGGTTGGAATTAGTTCATTATTGGCATTGGGAACTACAGTCACACCAGACTTCTTAGGCACTACGTGAACTGGGCTTACCAATTGGCTGTCAGAAATAGGATAAATTATTCCATGATCCAAGCACTTTAGGATCTCTTTCTTAATAGCTTTCATCATCACTGGGTTAGTTCTTCTTTGGGGTTCTGTGGATGGTTTGGAGTCCTCCATAAGATGTATATGATGTTGCACAATAGAAGGGCTTATACCCTTTATATCAGCTATGGTCCAACCTAGGGCTTCCTTATTATCTCTTAACACTTTAAGTAACTCCTCTTCCTAGCTAGAAGTCAAATTTGAAGAAATTATTACATGAAGAGTCTGGTCAGGCCCTAGGAAAGAATACCTCAAATTATATGGCAACTCCTTAAGATCCAGCTTAGGGGGCTCAACTATGAAAGGTTTGGGAATGGAATTAGAAAGGGGTCCTACGGGCTCCATAAGTGTATGAAGACTCAAGACTTTAGAAAAGAAATTTTCACTATCATCATCCAACTCATCCATACACTCTTGGAATTCTGAATCAAAATTAATATCAAAGTTGGTAACTAAATCATCAAAAAAATCTAGAAAATCCTCAAGCATATTGATCTCTTCTTCCATATGTGGTTGCTTACCTATCCTAAACATGTTAAACTCAACAGTTTGGTTACCAAAAGATAACCTTAGGAAACTATTCCGACAATTGATTTATACATTACTAGTAGCCAAGAATGGTCTTCCTAGAATTATTGGGATCTCATCCCTGGTTGAGAAGGGCTTGGTATCTTACACAATGAAATCAACAGGAAAAATAAATTACCCCACCTTTAGTAGGACATCCTTAACCATCCCTTTAGGAATTTTAACAGACCTATCTGCCAACTAAAGAGTAGTCCAGTGGCTTTCAATTCTCCCAATCCAAGTTGCTTGTACACATGGTAAGGTAAAAGATTCACACTTGCGCCAAGGTCAGGTAAGGCATGCTCAATGTAGGTGTTGCCTATGACACAAGATATGGTAGGGCTCTCTGAATCCTTATACTTGGCTGCTATAGCCTGAGTAATTATAGAACGCCAAGAATGCCTTTTTGGGCACACTAGTGATACGTTTGTGAGTACATAAATCTTTCAGTACCTTTGCATAAGTGGGGATCTGGGATATGGCATCCAAAAGAGGGATGTTCACTTCTACCATTTTGAAGACTTCTAAAATTTTATCCATGGAAGCAGTTTCTTTTTGTGTACCAAGCGATTAGGCAATGGGATAGGATGAACATAAGGACTTAGAGGATTTGCCCTGCTCGTAATAATCATTTTGGTTTCCTCAACCAAATCATCTTTAGTTTCGAAAAATCTTTAGGTTTATCGATGAACTCGAACAAGAGGCACACTTGTGTCCTCAACTGAAGGAGAGTGAACAGGAGTAATAGATGAGGAAGATTTAGGAATGCTCAGTTGGTACTCTCTACCACTCCTAAGGGCATAAACAATATTACATTGGTTAGAGGGCCCTTGTTGGGTCTAACCTTATACTATATTTAGTGGTACATTAGTTGATGTTTGTGAACTAACAGGCTGATGATGCCTAGGATTAGGCTCTGGTTGACTGGGTAAAGTTCCTTTCTCCCTCTCACGCATAATTGAGACAACTTGAGTGAGTTCTCTCGTAAGATTTTGATGGCTTGTCATGAGGAGGGCCATATTTTTTTTCAAGTCACTTATTCTACTTGCCTCTCCAGTGTTGGTAAACCCAGAGGGTTGCTGATAAGATGATAGGAGAGGGGCCCTAGGAAAATTAGCCTGAGGTCCTACATTTGACCTAGGAAAGGTATTTTGGGAAAGAGATTGTTGTGCAAAGGGAGGCCTTTGGAGTCCAGGTTGACCTTGATTATGGAAATTGAAAGGCCCTGCTTGGTTGCCTTGATTCCAAGAGAAATTTGGGTGATTTTTCCATCTTGGATTGTAAGTGTTACTATATAGATTATTCTGGTATAAGGCATTAACACTATCATTTGAAGTGCCCCCAGAAGTGTTGGGGCATTCTTTTATGAGATGACTAGGGGACTGGCACCAAGCACAAATCTTAACCAAATTGGCTGATGATGGCTCTCTAGGAACAATAGCCTCAATTCTCTTGATTAGGCTATCAAAATGAGCTTCCTTGGCTACTATCTCATCCATAAAATATTCTTTTCTCATATGGTTCTTTCATTCTCTTGGGTTGATTCCCACTCACGGGTTTTTTCAGCTAAGTCAAGTAAGAATTCCCATGCCTTTCCTTCATCTAAAGGATGTGAATCCCTCAGGCACATAGACTCTATCATTTGTTTAGTTGGGTAATCAATACCCTCAAAATTATTTGACATAAATGCCATAGGTCTAGGCCATGGTGAGGGCATTCTTGGAGTAGATCCTTGAATCTCTCCATAAGTTTGGAAAATGACTCACTAGGCTATTGCCTAAATTGAAGGATATCACTTCTAAGCTTATTGGTCCTGTGAGTTGGGAAAAACTTCTTAAGGAAGACAACTGTGAACTGTTCCCATGAGGTTATGGAATTTGTGGGTAACCCATATAACCACTTCTTAACTTAATCTTTCAATGCAAAAGTGATAAACCTAAGCTTAACAACATGATCAGAAAGCTGTTGGATCTTAATTAGAACACATACCTCTTCGAATTCCCTTAGCAATAGGTATGCATCCTCAGAGGTCAACCCATGGAAGTGGGGCAACATAGTGATGAATTGAGATTTGAGATCAAAATTATTGCCCTAGGCCTGCGGTATAACTATGCAGGAAGGTTGGGCTGTTCTAGCAGGGTAGAACCTATCTTTCAGAGATTTAGGTGAAGGACTTTGCTGTTGGTCTCCCATATTGAAGGGTTTTAAAGAGAGCAAACGTATAGGATCATACTTGTTGGATCTCTTCTTTCTAACCGATTCTTAGTATTACGTACCCACCTAACACTCATGCAACAAAAAACTACCTACAACTAGAGTAAGACAAGCACAAAAGAATGGATAGCAAAACTTTTTTTTTTATGATTTTTTTTTTATTTTTTTGATTTTTTTGGCTTTTTGGGAGCTTACCGGCAGGGATCCAGGATTGCTCAGGTCAATTCCTAAGGTACTTCTACAGGGCAAAACCTATCTTTATCATACTGTGAGGCACGGCAACCTCCACTGATACAACTATTATTGCAAGTTGATCTTCTCAGGAATTCAATAAAAGAAAAGAAAAAACAAAACAAAGCAAATAAAGCACCCGATTTACCAAAAGAAAACGGAAAATAACATGGAACTGTCTCCCCGGCAATGGCCCCAAAAACTTATTTGAGATTTTAAATATAACCGCAAGCGTACTGATCAGTGTAGCTACGGGTCAAACTCAGGGAGAGTAGCCACTTTATTTTTTTTTCTTTTAATAATGCGAAAGTGAACCTATTAATGATTGTGATCTAATTCTAACTACCGTCTTAAACATATGTATCTAAAATAACGTCCTAACCATTCATCATCTAAGAATTTAAAGACGCAAGCCACGCAATTAAAATTAAATAAATAAATAACTGAAAACACACAATTAAAAAAACAATAAAGGAAAAAAATGCTGAAATAAAAATAAAGTAAAAGAAAGGGGATAAAGCTAGAGAGAGACTCACAAGTAGGTTTCTCTACTTAGCTCGAGGGATGCATCATAATATGAGCTTCCCTACTTGACCAGAGAGTCACTTTTACAAGGATTACTCTACTTGGTTTTAGGGAAATGGAGTCAATTAAAATAAAAACAATAAAATGATGGTTCTATGACTAGGAGGAGCAAAGCCAACACATACACTGGCCATGAACCTTGGGGGAAAGGGAAAGGAATAGTATAACAACTGAAATAAAAATCCAAAATTAAGAAATAAAGGGTAGTTAGAAGAGGGAATGAGAGGGGAGAGAGAAAATTACTGAAGGAGCCTACTTACTTGAATCAATGCTTGAACTTGAAAGCTTGGGTAATTTGAGATACTACCAATACTAAAAACAAGATCTGGAATAAACCAAATCTAAAATTTCTAGTACTAGAGACAACAAATCTTGAAAAAAAAACTGAACTTGAAAAAAAAAAAGATGCACCACGGCTCGTGATCTTGTCACCTAGATCTAAGCCTAGAACTATAACTTTAAAAATTACAACTCAATTGCACAAATCATAAACATAAAAGGCTGAATAAGAATAAAAGAGTGCTTGCATTAATTGACATAAAAAGCTATTACAAAAGTGATTAAAGCAAAAATAAAGAAGAACTAAAACTAAAGAGAGTAAGAGAGGGAGAGAGATAAGAGAACTAAGCATAAACTAGAAAATAAACTAAGGGGAATAATCATTAGGAGGGGGGAGGAAGGGGCTTTTATAGGGCTTTTGTCTTGTCTCCTTCCTTCTACAAGTCTTCTTTAAGAAAAGAAAGAAAATAAAATAAAATAAAATCTTGGTAAAAATCCTCATTCTCTGAGATATTATGTGAGGAAAGAGATAATCTGTTTCTAAAATTAACAAATTCTATTCCTTCCTTACAATATTAACCGATATCTTGCAATCTTGATTAAATCATAAAGGAATCTCTGCATAGCATTTTCAAGATCTTGTAAGGTGGCAAGGAGAGAGAATAATCTTCAGGATTTTGGAAGAGAGAGGATGTGGTACTAATGAGTGGGTCCCACATTTGGACTGGTTCTTGATTCACTTTAAGCACTTTCTCTTGTAGACTTGGAAACTAAAAAAAAAAAACAAGAAAAATAAAAGTAGTACTATCCAAAGTGGGGCAAAATGTACACTTATATCCCTAAGATTTTATACATTATTGTGCTCATCAACATGCTAAGTGCAACCGTGATTCCTACGAAAGTGAGTTAGGATTTTTGTTTTTATTCTTTTTCTTTTTGTTTTGCTCGAGGACTAGCAAAGTCTAAGTGTGGGAGAATTCTGATGATCACATTTATGTGTGACATCTAGGGTAATAAAACATGCATTTTATATATTTAGAATGGAGCTACCTTGGGTTTTACTCTCTTTTTACAGGTTTTGTATTTTAAAGGCTTTAAGCATTATCGGGCGTCATATCTCTCCAACAACAACTACCTAGTGTAGTTGGTGAGCTATGGTGTGCAAAATTCTCTTCCTCACCAGGAAGTCTCAAGTTTGAATCTCATGGCTGTCCTTTTCACATCAAATTAGAAGCAAGGAAAATTGTGGGAGGGGTTTCCTACCCAAGAAAAGAAGAAAAAAAAAAAGGAAAGAAAAAAAAAGGAAAAATAAATCTTGTCCAAATCTTCTCTCTCCTCCACCTTAGCACTTATGGTCTCAAAAGATCTCACTACCAATTGTGGGTTTCTCCCTTTTAGGAAAGAGAAATTTGTTACCCTACCTCCCCATTCCCTATAAATACAACTCATATAAGAGAAAAGGAGACACTTCAATCTTCTTCTAGAGTTTCTTTTTTTTTTGTTGCTCTATCTCTTTCTCTAGTTTTCTCTTTCTCTAGCTCTAGTTCTAGGTTTATGCTTTAAACACTTTTGTAAGTTCTTTTTATTCAATTAATGCAAGCACTTTTGTTTTTTATTCAGTTTTTTATTTTTATTTTTTAAGCAATTGAAGTTGTAATTTTCAAGTTCTAGTTCTAGGCTTAGTTCTAGGTGACAAGAACAAGCTATGAAGAATGTCTTTCAAGTTCCATTTTTTTTTCTTTAGATTTGTTTTCTCTAGTACTAGAAATTTCAGATTTGGTTTATTCCAGATCTGGTTTTAGTATTGGTAGTATCTCAAATCGATCAAGTTTTCAGCTCAAGGGTTGAAGTTCAAGTAAGTAGGCTCCCTCAATAGTCTTCTCTCGCCCCTCTCATTCCCTCTTCTTACTACCATTTCTTTCTTAATTTAGGGTTTTAATTTCAGTCGTTACATTATTGCTATCCCTTTCCCCCAAGGTTCATAGCTAGTGTATGTGTTGGCTTTGCCCCTCCTAGCTATAGAACCATCAATTTATTGCTTTTATTTTAATTGTCACTATTTCCCTAAAGCTAAGTAGAGTAATTTTTGTAAGAGTGACTCTCTGGTCAAGTAGGGAGGCTCATATTATGATGCATCCCTCGGGCTAAGTAGAGAAACCTACTTGTGAGTCTCTCTCTAGCTTTATCCCCTTTCTTTTACTTTATTTTTATTTCAGCATTTTTTTTCCTTTATTGTTTTTTTATTAAATTGCGTGGGTTGTTTATTTTCAGTTATTTATTTATTTAATTTTAATTGCGTGGCTTGCGTCTTTAAATTCTTAGATGATGAATGGTTAGGACATTATTTTAGATACATATGTTTAGGACAGTAATTAGAATTAAATCACAACCATTAATCGGTTCACTTTCGCATTATTAAAAGAAGTAAAAAAATAAAGTGGCTGCTCTCCCTGTGTTCGACCCGTAGCTATACTGATCCGTACGCTTGTGGTTACATTTTAAATCCCAACAAGAGGAAGTGACTTGTGTTTTGAAGGTGAAAGCGTTGGGGCTTTTTTATCGTGGACACAAAAAGAATAACATACCCCTTGCTTCTTCAAGTTGCAAAAAGAACAAATAAAACAACTTTTTGGTATTCTTGCAATGTGTTTTAAAATTACTCTTTTTCATTGGTTCATTCCGTAGGAATACAAAACGAACCGGACATGCAAAATGCGTTTATGTTCTATTTGCATTCCTCGAGAATGTAAGAACACCGTAAACATTCTCGCAGAGTGTTATCAAACGGCACCTAAATATGTCACAAGTTGTTATTCTATTTAAACATTGCATTTTGACACCTTGGGGAAACCCTTTTAACTACAATGATCAAGGGCCCATTGATTTCCCATGGCGATTATGTTGCTTGCTAAATGACCATTTTACCTCTAGCATAACTTTGGTATCCACACCTTTTCGAATTGAGCCAAAAATATGAGGATAGCCTTATAAAGTCATTTGGACTTGGTACATAAAATTTTGTCCAATTATGATACTATATGGCCCTCGATGCAAAAACATCCTCTGCAGTGAGTGCAATGATGCAATGAGTATCGGATGATCGAGAAGACCTCGTGGTGTGTGCCTAGATGCTGTTAGCCATCCGATGCTCACTGTAGAGAATAATCATCCGGCCCTCGACTAGTGTAGTGTAGAGAACCATTTTTTGGATCACACGCATTTCATACGATTTGGCCACATTTCCAGCAAATTTTGAGCTTGATCACCATACAAATGGAAAAACATGGAAATATCTTCATGGTGATATAAGAAACAATAATAAATCGAATGTCTACCATGCACGAAGGAGCATGCGTGCTGCACCTCTGTGCCAAACCTAGGTTGAGTGCAGCCTAGGTTTTTTTGTGGCCCTAATTTGGCCCATGCCAACCTGAACCAGCCTTGCCAACTCCACTTTGGACCCATCCCATAGGAGTGCAAGGGCTTATCCTCGTGCATGTGGGGCCACAGCCCCCACACTCATCAGACCCCAACCTGTCCTCTCGTTTGGTGCACGCCAACCCAAGCCCAAGCCCAAGCCCAAGCCCAAGCCCGTGCCCATGCCCGTGCCCGTTGGTGTGCTGCCCATGGCTCAGCTAGTGCAATGCTCCCCTATTGCATGCGGCCCAACCCAAAACCCTAACCCTCCCTTGTGGGCTTGGCCTTCTTCTTGGCTTCTCTTATTCCCCTGCTCCTTCCTTCTCCTTTTTTGGCTTCTCCCAACCTCTTCTTTGCCTGATTTTTTTTTCAACAAGGAGATCTCACTCCCCTCTTTCAATTTGAACATTCATCCCCAATAACAACTTCCTGGAGCCTAGAAAAATTAACCCTTTAACCCTACAAACACACAAGCCCATATTGACATCTTATTACAGTCCACGATTCGGTGGGCCCTGGTTGAAGATTCCATGAATCGGATGCACCTACTTTGAGCCAGAACCCCCTTCATACAATGAGGTTATATTCCTATTTTAGTATAAATATGTATTTTATTTTGAATACCTTTTTTGGTATTTCGAAAAAGTAATTGGCTGAGCCGTTCATAGAGATCAGATGTAAATAAACAAAAATTCTATAACTAAATAGAAAAATTTATAGACCGCCTTTCTTGTTATCAAATTCTTTTTCATTCAGAAGATACTTGTTTTCTCATAGCGAATTTTTATAAAATAGGCTTCATTTCTCAGTATCCGCCGAGCTTGAGTGATCTATTCTTCGATTCTAAGGTTTCAGGTATCAATATCGATCTCAAACAATATTGCTCCCGTTGTCCATATTCTCATATGCTCGTGATAACATTTAGTAATGATCATTAGCTTAGCTTAGTGGTGACAACTTCGGCTTGAAAAACCAACGTCTAGGGGAGAAAGTTGTGACTTGTGAGATCAAACTCTATCGTATGCATGTGCGAGTGGTGTGTAAGAGTAGGTGATCATTAGGCCTTCTAGCGCCCATTTGGCTGATCATAAGCCAGCGACGATTTGTAGGATAGTAGAAAAAAATGTCGTTTTGTGGCAAGGGCTGTAGGGCATATGTGTGTGTGTGTGTGTGTGTGAGAGAGAGAGAGAGAGAGAGAGAGAGAGAGAGAGAGAGAGAGAGATTGAACTTATATATCAAAGAAAAAAAAAAAAAAAGGGAATTCAGAACTAGTTTTATCTCAAAGAAAAAAGAAAAAAGAAAAAGGAAGAAGAGGAAGAAATGTGCTTAGGCTCCGTTTGGTATCATTTATGGAACAGAAACAACGTATGTCAAAACGAAAATTTCAGTTTCTGTGTCAAAATGCCATTTTTAAAAGAAAAAAATGGTGTTTTAAAATTTCAGATTTTTATTGAGAACGATAGTTCTTATTTTTGTAAAATGGAATGAAACTGGGAAGACGGAACTCCAAAGTCCAATCTCGTTTTTGCAGCTTTTTTTTTTCCAAAAAAACAGAAACAGACCACAAGTGGACCAAACACTTTATTCCGTTTTAAACTCCAAAAACGTTTTTTTAGAACGATACCAAACTAAGCCTTAGTGTTTGCATTAGAATTTGGTAGATGATTTAGCTAAGAAGGCCTATATCCGGCCCAGTGCTCTTCAGATAGGGTTTTACCCTCCAGGTGGACTCACCAGTCCCAATACCAAAGCTCTAGCAACGGAGTTTTTGGTTTCTTGGAAGGTTATAGGTTTTGGTCACAACAAACGGGAAGCCTCCAAGTCGGAATGGGCCATCTTGTCAACATCCATAATCTAAAATTTCCATTTTCTGCATTGAATATATTCTGTTTTTAGTTTAAAAATAAATAAATAAAATAAAAGAAAGCTTAGTTTCTCTACAAGGATAGGGTTCTTAAGCAACTTGCATAAGAAGCGCAGCAGTGAAGACTGGAGACAATTTCGTATATAAGGTTAGAGGAATCTTTTCATATGAAGAGAAGAGAGATAGAATAAGGGTACTTGTGTATCCCTTGACAATCGTCTTTGGCTGATTATGGGAAAGTTCTATCTCAACTTTATACAATGGTTTTCTTGCTATTTATTTGTTCTTTTTATATGTAATGTTAAGCTTTGAGTTAATTAGTACTTGTTTTTGTTAATTCAGCCCACTCCCTGGAAAATAAAGGGGTGAAAGTCACATGCATGGTTGATAAATTATATTTCTTTGTAAGATTATCTATTTGTGCTCCTTAGAAAAAATAAAAGGGTTGTGTTAGAATTATTTTTATAGTAGTACAATTTTGATATATGGTAGAAATTCAAACCTTGCACAGTAGTCCTTGTTGATGTAGAAGAATCTGATTATGTATGTACTTGTTGCCGTAGGTGAATTTGGTAAGGTGCAATAGTAGTTGTTGATGTAGACAAATCCAATATACAGGGTGATTGTATTTGTATATTTTTTTAAAGGTTTTAAAGCACTCCTATTAATGCACACTGGGTTTTGACCGATGCTTATATCTCCAAGATAAAATCACCCCACTAATCACAAATTGTGCAATCCTGAGTGTTATTACACACAGGGACTAAGCTATGATTGTCTAACATTTTATCTTTAGCAAGTATTGGGTATTTATAGGTATAGATTGTACCTGCACAAATACACTTGTACAAACCTATACAAATGTGTATGTTCCTTGCCATGCACATGTTTATATGTACTTGTATGTACAAGTAGATGTTATATACTATGTACATAAGGTATATGTATGGAGTGCATGTACATAGTGTATTGAATAATGTGCCTTACATGAATTCATTGAATTTGATTTTAGAGCAAAAAAACAGTCGAAAAAGTAAGAAAAACACTGACGGGGACATTGTGATTGGAAAAAACCCCCCAACAAGTCTCACATTTGAGAGTTAAGTCGAAGGACAGAATAAGTAGCTCAAGGTAGCTAAGCCTAAGAGAGCTTGATGTTTTAAAACTTAAAACGCTAACATAAGTCAAGTCTTTACTCTGGCACGAATTATTCTTACACACCATGCAGTAAGTCTTTCTTTCTTAATTAGGGGGACAACGTGTTCTCACTTAGTGATGGGGACGGACACTAATCTTGTTTCAAAAGATGAAGAGTCCTACAGATTTCTAATGTAGTGGGTCCATTTTATTTTGTGGTCAAAGGCAGATCCATGTGTCTCTATGGGTTTTCAGCCAGTGTGGCTGTTAGTTTGGATCTGCTGCATGTATGTTCTTTTTTTTTTTCCTAAAAGATGATCTTTATAAAAAAGAGAAGGAAAAATACATCAACAAGAAAAACCAATAAAAAGGCAAGGCAGAAAAAACCCCTAGTGCCACTAGCAATCTCCACCTTCGGCATGGCCATCGAGAGAGAGTAGAAAAGCCTCATCGGGAATCTAAAACGATGCCTACCCGAATATCATTCAGAAGAACTCGCTATATGTCCGGGAAAGACACCGAGAATACAGAGTTTCCAGATTTGGAAACCTGTTTTTCCAAGTAGTCAGCTATCGGGTTAGCTTCGCGAAAGCAGTGGGAGATCTTCCATGGGATCGATTCCAGGAACAGAAGAAGAGACAACCATTTTTGGAGAGTGAACCATGGAATATGGTTACTCTGAATCGCAGTGACCACCGCAGCCGAGTCAGACTCTATCCAAAGACCCCTTGCATCCAGCGCCTTTGCCATCAAAATGACCTCCATAACAGCCTCAAACTCAGCATCATAAATCTGTTTAATGCCCAGAAAAATACTAAAAGAATCACGAACCTGGCCATCATGGTCGCGAGCTACCCCTCCAGCCCCTGCTCTTCCCGGGTTTCCCAGAGCACTACCATCGACATTAATCTTAAGCCAATTCGGATGAGGCTTACACCAGTGGACTTCCAGAGGAGGGAGATACCTGGATGGAGCTGCAGATAAACCCAATCTCCTACAACGCATAACATCAGTCGAGGATTTTACCTCTCCCTTCATCTTCCCTATGCAAAGACAGAGCTCTTGCCTACTAAAATCAAATATCTGCTTATCATTCCTGGCACTGTTATCGTGACACCTTCTGTTTCTTTCCCACCAAATATTTGTTGCTATAATAGAAAAACCCATCATCCAAGGTGTTTTGAGATTTACTACTCTTCCTTTCGCTTTTCCAC